>PNEQ01086349.1:0-34996 GCA_003012365.1 Medauroidea extradentata | reverse complement strand
TTGGATCAGAACAGGAGCCGAAAATAGAAAATTACGACGTATGTACGTATGTACATATGTATGTACGGATGCACGGATGTATGTACAAGGCTATACATGTATGTACGTATGTTATATAGGCTAAATATTAGTACCGTCATGGACACAAAAACCCCATTATGCTCCGTGTTCGAAACAAGAGATGAAAGAGATTTTTGGCGACAAGTGGATAGGACGACGTGGCCCTGTACCTTGGCCACCTCATTCAGAAGATCTAACACCACTAGATTAATTGTTTTGTTGTTTAGTCACAGATCGCGTAATGGCGGTAGCGTCTACCACGTCTAACGACATTAAAGAAAGTATACGCCGAGCATGTACCGTTATTACACCACAAATGTTCACTAACGTTGGACGGTCTTTTCATCAGCGAATTAGCATGTGCTTACAAGTCAAGGGTCATCACTGGGAACATCTTCTGTAGGTGGACCCAAACCAAGGTTAGTGGATCCTTTGAGTGCGTGACTAAATGACATTGTGTTGCAGGTCGCTGAATTCGTCGTACTAATGTCATCGAAAAAAAAATATACATAGTTCCATTTAACAATCTGGAGTTGACCTTGACGTATCTTCAGAGCCTCCACGGATAAAAAAAAGGGTGGCATAGTATGACGGCCTTCTCGAAAACTGAAACTTTTGTCTGAAACATTTGTGGATATGACCACTGAGTGCTATCGCTATGGAACATTTTATGTGCCTCATCCTGTGTATAGGATGATCACAAAAACACCGACAAACTCCGGCAGGTCATTCCTAGTGAAAAGTAAAGCATTAATATATGGACTTTTGTACGTAATTGTAATATTAAGCAAGTAATTTGCTTTTGAACATCAAACTTTAAATCTTTGATTTCCCCACAAACCGAACACTAATCCACGTAAACTGACAAAACTCAAAATGTAACTTCATCACAATAAGGCTGA
The DNA here is from genome assembly GCA_003012365.1 of Medauroidea extradentata. Classification (NCBI taxonomy): domain Eukaryota; kingdom Metazoa; phylum Arthropoda; class Insecta; order Phasmatodea; family Phasmatidae; genus Medauroidea; species Medauroidea extradentata. Next base: position 34,034 of record PNEQ01086349.1, on the reverse strand, counting down.
CAAACCATTAGTAAACACCACTTGATACAATCAACCCTTACGAAAATAAAAGGGATGGTCGTCCTTAAATTGTTGACATAATTTTTAATGTAAGGATAATCCGACATTAAAAAGTGATTTATTGGATAATGTGAACTTAGTAATAGAAAGATCCTCGTGTAGCAACTGCCTAGGACTCATAGTTTTCGTGCGAAACGCACGTGAACTTTTGGCGTGGTGAAACAGAGCCTAGTGTGTAGGCAACACTGCGTACACGAGTGTCTCGTTTATTACACAACGCCGCACAGACGATGGTGGACATTCGCTGTAAATATCACGTACCGTAGTTTAAATAGCTAACGTAACTGTAACCAACACTTCGTTCCTAGCTGAATTTGTGTTTTTAAATAAAAATTAATTTATAAGTGTGCAAATGAAACAACATGAGTATTTTATTATGTTTGTTAAACTGCTCAATAAAACTCCAACGTTACACAAAGCGTCTGCATGGCCGTGTCAGCACAAATGATAGTCTATAATAATATAGATGGGTTGGGGTTGTCTCTTCAAGAATATGTTTTACGATTTAGGTTAAAACGTGTTGTTTGTTAACACGTGCCGTTAACCCTTACAGTATTAAACACAAACCCTTAAAGTAAATTGGTTTAATGTAGAGTTTTAACCTTAAATGTCACTTAATAGTTAACGAATGCTCACATTGCATATCAAAAATGTTTACTGCAATAATCCGTTAACGGTGTGAAAATAACACAGTGCTGCACTGCTTGTGTAACACTGATGTGGCATTGCTTGAGTGGCAACTGACACTTAGAAAATCTACATTAAAGACTAGACAGACACAACGCCAGGGTTGAGGGATAAGGAAGGTAAGGGAAAGGTGTCGATGTATCAGTACTGACATGAAAACGCGAACTGATACGATATTGTAATGTTAGGAGTATTTTGGAACCTAGTATTAGACTACAAGTTTACATCTAGGCTGTTCCGATACCGATAAATCCAAACCGCCGCACCTTTTGAAGTGGAATTGCTTAAATTTTCAAATTTTTTCTTCTTTCCACGCATGTTGAACAACTTTCAACACAAATTTTTGGCAGAGGAAGACGCAACTAGCAATATCACAGTCGTGAGTACTATACACAATTTAATGACTTGGTGATTGTTAGTTCGTCTATTCCTGACTTAAATTTTAAACCGAAATTGCATAACGTATGTCAAAAAAGTAAACCATATCCTTCATTGCACGCCCGCGCATGTTTGAGTCACTGACTAGTTAGTGGTTCGTCGATTTTTATTTATCTTAAACGTAAGTAAGACTGAAACAAACAAATTAAGACAATTATAATTTTCTTTGACGAAGTGATTTTGAAAATAAATTTTTAATTACCTACGTCCTCAATAATGGTATTTTTCCTTATCAAGTTAGTATCAGTATTGGTATCGGCAATACGGGACAGTGCCTGAAAACAATATCGGCTCCCTTACACTTTTAAGTACTGCCTGAATTACACAAACTGTTTATGTCTAACTGCGTGCATTGTATCGACGAGATATTAATTTCATTTGCACGTTTATAATTTTTTTTAAACACACACACAATTTCAGCCAGAAACAAAGTGTTGGTTACGGTAATGTGAACTATTTCAAGTACGGTACGTGATATTTACAGTGAATGTCCGCCGTCATCTGTGCGGCGCTGCGGAACAAACCAAGACACACACGTACGCAGTGTTGCCTACACACTAGGCTCTGTGTCACCGGGCCAAAAGTTCACATACTTTTTTTTACATAAACTATGTGTCCTAGACAGTCGCTACAAGAGGACCTTATTTATTACTAAGTTCACATTACCCAATAAGTAACTATTAACAGTTGGATTATCCTTACGTTAAAAAAGTTGTCAGCAATTTAAAGGTTTTATTTTCGTAAAAGTTTAATGTATCAACTGGCGTTTACTGTTGGTTTGGCGACCGTATTGTGATGAAGTAACATCTTGAGTTTTGTCAGTTTACGTCGATTAGTGTTCGGTTTGTGGGGAAATCAAAGTTTTAAAATTAGATTTTTTAAGGCGAATTACTTCCTTAATATTACGGTTACGTACAAATTGTCATATATTTTCTGCATTATTTTTTACAAGGAATCACCTGCCGGTGTTTGTCTGTGTTTTTTGTGAACACCGTGCATATGAATACATATCACGGCATCTCTGTCTGCATAATAGATTATTGTCCGTATAGTTCATCCAGATTATATAAATACGTGTAATCGAAGTGATCTATGTTATCGTTTTGTTTAAATTGCAGTCGTGACACCTTTATAGTATTCACAAACATAATGATACCGAAAATTTGACATCAGGACGGTTCAATAATGTTTGTTACATATACAATGGAAATGTAACATTCAGTATGTTTTTTCGTTATTTATACTAGCAATAGTGGGTGCACCCGCGACTTTGCTCGCGTGTATTACTCAGAGCAGATAATAATTACTTTAATTTAAAAACCTCTTTGTACTACAGATAGGTTGTTCAGTCATAAAGTGTTAGGATAGACAAATCTGCTAGTTGAGTTAACTCTGCAGCTGTCCACGTGAAAAGAAGACTTAATCTTGTCACTGTCACTAACAGCGACTTCGCCTGGGCTTTGTTTATAGTCACAGCAAAGTTGACGTTGTGGGGTAGTTACAGAGTCTAATGCTAAAGGGTAATGGAATGAAATATGTAGTTTACGTGGTATAAATACATATTTTCCCCGAGCACAATCATTGGTAATATTTCCCTCAGTAACATATTTGTTTTCAAAACCTTCACTTTAAGTTAAATGCCATTAGGGAGTTTTGTCGGGATAAAATATAAACGTATTGGCTGACACAACCGTGAGGTTAGTGAGATAGTATACGTTGGCTGATGCTGTCGAAGAACTCCAGTAGATAGTGGACTGCATAATCCATTTTAACTACTATTGAACTTCATCCAAATTGCACTAATTACATCTTTCTTGCAGTTGTTGGGTGTCAGACTTGCACATTCGCACAGCCTTCAAATAGATTTTGCCCAGAACGTCGCTAACATAAGCTCGCAGCTATAAAACACTGTGCCACATAATGTTGAAATTATTCATGAAAACTAATTTAAAAATAAAAAATTAATTTCCTAGGCTCATAGAGGAATGAAACTTCAGTATAATATATTTACCGCTGGTAGTACTTGCTTTTCGGATTGTCTGCCTGCCGTGAAAGTATTCACAAATTTACTTTTCGTGCTAGTTAAGTTACCTTGTAAATTAAAAAATTACATAATTTTTTAAGTTCTTACGTAAATATCATTCTGACGCGAACACCACTACAATATCACTACTGGTAAGATAAGTATCATCGGCTGATAGAAACAACATTTTATGCCTTTTCACACGTTTAAGTGTCGAATTTCAAAAAATATTAATTTCACACTTTAAATATTTGTTTTATTATCCAAGTGAAGAAAAAATCACGACGATAGCTCATTCTGTCAGAAGAAACCGATCATTCATTAAAAACCAGGTATCACACCTGTACAGTACTAAGAGTTCGAATTTTTAAAAATCTTAAATCCTCTCTGTCGCCATTTATCTAATCATCATCCTGAAGTAAAAATAATCTGAATATGTCGATGGGCCCTATATATGTATGTATATATATATATATATATATATATATATATATATATATATATATATATATATAGAAAACGTATGTAAAACGAGTTTCAGGTTTTTTCACCTCCCAAGAGACTGAATTTCTTGAAACCCATGAATCACATGTAAAACTACATTAATGGTGTTTGTTGAAAGTGAAGAACATGACAATAACCGGCTGGGATCATGATATTTCGACGATTAATTGAATACACATTACTTCACTTTTCACCCCTTTTAGAAAATTCGTGAAATTAATTTTCAAACATTTGAGTAAGCTACAATCTCTAACAAAAATCCCGTCGCTCTATAAAACCATCAATATGGCTGACATAAATCGATTTTTAATTAAAACACATTTAATCCTTTTTTACATCTTTGGGGGTAAATTCGGAAAATATATTTAAATTGCATTTTGTATATTTATATAAGCCTCAATCTAAAGCAAAAATAATTTCGGTATCTCGATTGATTCGACAGATAAACAGGATGTTGTTCAGTAGCACTATGCATAGAGGAATAATTGAAAATACATTTTACGCATTTTCACCCCCTTAAACGCCTTGGAGTAATGGATAATAATTTATATACGTAGACAGTTAAAGTAAAAAATTGTGCTGGTAGTAAATTGTGTTCCAGTGATATAGACGATTCTTAAAATAAACATATTTCCCCCTTTTCTACTGCTTGGGTGTCGAATTTCGAAAAATCCTAAAATTTATTTTTGTGTGTTTACATGAGCAACATTTTAAAGTGAAAACCAACTCTCTATCCCGAAGGATTCGATAGATATTGATTATTAATCGGAAACACATTTAAGGTCTTTTCACCCTCTTAAATGTTGAATTTAGAAGAATCCTGAAATTGGTTAATTTGCAATTTTGTGCGTGTCCCATTAAAGTAAACATCACGATGATAGATACGCCTTCGAGTTCGAGCTCTATCGACGTCTCTTCGAAAATACAGTGCAACCATTTTCACCTCCTAAGAGATCGATTCTCAAAAAAAAAATCCCTTATTAGTGCTCCCCTACGACTTGAGGAGTAACAAAAATTTTAACGATTCAAGAACCAGACGTTTGGTCTGCTGTTTGATACGTCAGTCAGTGAGTCAGTTAGTGTTTCAGTCAGTCAGTAAGTGTTCTCTTTTATACACAGAGATTTAACATAATACGCTTGACATTAAATCACTTGCCCATCTAATAAACGTCTCTACTTTACAGGTCTATTATGAATTTATGTGAATGTCGATCCACTTTCCCAGATACAAGGATTTATAATTTGACGAGAGGTTAAAAATATAAGTGATACTAAAAGTAGTAAAATATATAAATATTGTTACTAAAACGTGACATTTATAATAATGCGTGTGTATGTCCGGTGCACGTAACTCTTAAGTCTTACAAATGTTATTCGTATGAATATACTCGGTTATTTAAACATGATTAGTGATTTAACAAATCAAAACATAACCATTTTTCAACGTCAATTTATTGTAGTTGTCCACCAATCTCAAACATGAAGACAGGAAACGCATTTATAAACCACAGTAATGAAGTCACGACCGTGCACAAATTTTCCAATTAAGAGATAGTAACAGTTACTAATATTGTATGATAATGTCAACATTCAATGCACGTGTATTTTAATTCTCACACTGCGAGTTGAAGCTAATCAATATTTTAACAGTACGGTAATATTATTTCATTGACAGTTGCGGTGACGATATGGTCTGACTACTTGCTTACATCTTTACATATAAAACATTGACCGAACATTGGAGTGACGCAGTGGGTTTTCCCGGGATACTTTCTCTCCTTATTTAACAGTTCACTGCTGATCCTTTGAGACTTAACTTCACATCTGTTAAGCACGAAAAAAACGTGTAACACAATTACTATAGTGATTATTCACAATAAAACCTTCACAAACAACCAAAGAACAAAGTATTTCTAACACTAAATATCACACATCAAGCTATAAACTTGATGCTGATTACAGTATAATGTTGTGGTTGTTGGTCCAGGTAGTCACAAATGGCCACTTTATCGAGTTTTACAGAAACAAATGTCACTGTCCCGTGTGAAACGACTGCACACAGTTGTCAGAATAACGCGATGCAGATTTCCTCTTATTTTCTTGTTCTGTAGGTAATAAATACCTGACTAGTTCTGACTGACAATTGATTAAAACATTGGTTTTTTAACACATATTACGTAATACAAGCATATATGAAGTGTAAAATTATTATAAAGTTTTATGTTGATGTTCCCTCCGTTACTTTGTATAACGTTACGCATCGACGTGTTAGTGAACGAGTGAAATGTCACACACTTAAATTCCATCATTCGAACTGCGTGAACGTGAATATTTCTGAATATCCGTATTAGAATCAATCAAACAAATATTGACAGAATATTATTCAATGGTATCGTGGTATTTCAAACATATAATTGGTACGTAATACCATTTGTATGTTCCGTAATAACACGCAACCATTCTGTTTGGATCGAATGATTGCGTAATAACAGCTAGCTAATAAAACCAGTGTTTTCTTGACATAGCCTACGACCTACAGTTGTTGCGTACAATGTTCTCAAATCACTTCAGTATCGTTGCTGCCGAGTATCTGTGTGCATACCTTATCAACATTTAGTTGCTTTCTACACGTACTAATTGCAAAATAAAGACGAGGGGCAGTTAAAATATTATTAGAATATGAAAGTAAATATATGTAGAATTAATACAAGCTAAACAATAAGACAATGATATCGACTTATAATGCGCCGACATATGATATGTTTGAGGCACAATGTCAATATTGTTACTCTCCATTAACTGTATCACTACATACGAAAATGAAATATTACCCACGGTTATTCCCTACTAAAGGCGGCTAAGAATTTGTAAACCACAATTTTATTTTGCGATTTTTGTCCGGTTTGTCCATAGCCTTCGCTTTCAGTTGCTTGACGCCACGCCATCATCTGTTGTCTGCGCGAAGGCCTGCCTGCCGAATATATTCGACGCGGACTTAGAGCCGAATTTAGAGGCTTCTTTCGGTGGTTGGTTGACTGTTCAATTAAAATTGCTCGGCAGAGACGTCTTTCGGTGATTGGTTGACCGCTGAACACGACAATCGGACAAATTGAAAGTGAATGTTCCCTGAAGCTCATGCGAAAGCCTATTCACTTTAAAGTAAACGACACAGCTTGCGTTTTATACACTTTATTATTCGTATAAAACGATTACACTTGTTCTTGCAAAGTGTATAAAATATTCTTGCCACTGGGCAGAAATATAATTTTAAATTCTAAAACAAATTTGATATGATATTAACATACATGGGTTAAAAATATTTTCGGTCATTGAACATCCATTCAATGAGTGGATGGCAACCGAAAGACGTCTTTGAATTAGCTCTGCTTCTCCTAAAATAACAATACCGTGAAAAAAACTAGCAAGACATAGACAAAGAATTAAGCATTGTAATACCATAGACCACGGCTGTAGAAGAACAGGTCTAGACACTCGCCTGGAAACTTGACCCCCTTTTTGTTTAGCTGTAATTCACCAAGTTGGCGCTGCAATTAGGGCAGTCGGATTGAAATCCCGCCCACTTCCCTCCCACTAAGATAAACAATTTATCAAAACGTATTTTTTATCAATTTATTAAATACTTCCTTTGCTCACATGCAGTTTTAAATCATGGCTCCAGAAATCTGTATTTAATTTACAATGTTAACAATGGAAAAAAAGTGGGCGGGTTTTGAGTCCGACCGCCCGGGAAACAGCGCCAAAAAGTACAACATTCTCGGAAAATTGACGAACTACATCCAAACATCAAGGGAGTCAAGCAAAATACATTGGTAGATATGCGAGTGTCCAGACCTGTTCTTCTACGACCGTGCCATAGACTAATTACGAAGGAACACGAGACAAACGACAGTCGAAATAGATAGGGTGCGTTCCCAACACACACTGTAAGCATTTCACACGAGCAAATGTTGGACAGTGTTGCCAGATCTGCGCCGAAAGTGGAGGTGAACAGGCTTTCAGCTGGCAGTCACTCGAAAGGCGTTTTTGAAGTACGAGAAGTGAAGAGGCTGCCAGGTGAATGGGAGTTGACAGCTCTTTCGAAAGACGACTCCGAATTCGGCCCTTAGACATATTTCCACCTTCACGAGTTGGCCCATTAATTGTGTTCATGACTGTACGTCTGTGTGTGTATGCACGTACGTACGTATGTTCGAGTGTATGTATGTATGCTTGTTTGTGTGCATGTATGTATGCGTGTATGTATGATTGCGTGTATGTATGCGTGTATGTATGTATGCGTGTATGTATATTCGAGTGTATGTATGTATGTATGTATGCTTGTTTGTATGCATGTATGTACCTATGTATGCGTGTATGTATGCTTGTAGGTATGCATGTATGTATGTATGCATGTATGTATGTATGCATGTATGTTAGTACGGTATGTATGTATGCATGCATGTATGTATGTACGCATGTATGTATGTACGCATGTATGTATGTATGTATGTATGAAATATGTGTGGTCAAGTTGTTTTCAGCTTGACATTCCACGACACGATATACAATATGGTAGCCCCTACTATTATCGTATTTTCACCTTCATCAGAGACGGAGATAGAACGCGCGTACTTTAATCCAGCGACAGAAAAATAATCAGACGATGGGCATAAATTTCAATGAGCGCTAACCTACGTGGGACTCTTCCTCACTGAAACTTCCGTCGAGGATAATAAAGTTTCATCGCTATATTTATTACGGAGGTTCCAAGCTCGGCATTAACCCGGGGCAGTTTGTTTATTTGAAACATGTGACGCATTGCTCGCCGGAATTATAATCTCGTGTCGCGCAGTATTTCAATGTTGGCTCGGTCGCGCGAGTGCCATACGTCATTCGTTGAAATGAGTACTTCTAAAATGTTACCACTGTGGCTTGTCACAGACGCAGATCTCTCTGTGCAAACTGCTTGCCTTCCGGCCATCAGCTGTTGCATGCCCATCACTTCTCATTCATTATGTCATGACAAGTGTTTGACTACATTTCAAGTTTTACTTCAAACAGAAATGAAATACTTGTACCAGCAAATCTCATTGTTTTTATAAATATTTTCATTCGTTGCGATACATACATCATTTTAATATTGTTGATGGTAAAGGTTCATTATTTTAGAGTTGTTTATGTGATGCCATGGTAAAATAATTTATGAACAGCGTATATTATATATGAAGTTCTAAATTATTTTCAATCCTCAATTGATTAGCAAAACATGATTTTTCTTTCAGCACGATTATGTAGAACGACTTGCAGATAATAATAATCTCTATTATCAGTAAATATTTTTACGTGTCATAGAGTAAACACAAAAAAACGTGATAATGATAAAACTGGAATTTATCACGTGTGTCACATCCACAGTCTTTATTTATTACAACTTAACTGTTCCTCGCCGTGTGGATTATAATAAATTTAAGATCTTATCTGAGATTTCAAAGGTACGATTTCTTACGTTTATTCAGCGAATTTACATCTTTAAACGTTCCGACACATAGTTTGTTATAATTTTACAGTATTTTGAAAGGCGAACTCTAGATCATACTTGTAAATTGAAATTATTCATGAAAAGACTTTACAGTGATGTTATTAATATTTAAGAACAAATATCCTAGGCATTTAAAGAAATAATCGAATGAAACTGAATATGTTAATGGCAAAAAAACTCCCATGTTTTATTTAATAGCCTGTAAGATGTTACCCTAACTTATTAAGTATTGTGTGTTACAATAATAAGGAATGACAGTGCACAAAGCGAGTGTAGAAACACAACATACAGATCAGGTTGAAACATGTAAATCTTATTCATAATTCCTCGATGTCATGTTTGCTTTTCGGGTCTTCTTCCTTGAAGTTATAATTACTTTGAAGTGTATACTAGAATAATCTATAACACTTCCAAGGTATTAGCGTAAGCATGATTTTAAAACAATCTCGATAACTAAACTGATCCGATAAACATTGAGGCTATTCCTAAAACAATTGTTGCATATTTTTATCCCCTTAGGGCCAGTTTCACCAACAAAGTTTAACTTTGCCAAAAAGCGAGATTAACAAAACTCGATGAAGAACTAAACCTGATATTAAGTTAGAGGTGTGTTCCACCAACAACACAGCGAGTTTGAGTTACCAGAGATTAGTTAAACTTGGCTGCACGATGGGTTGTTTTAACTGTGTCGGAAGTACCCGAACACTTGACGGTAATTGTCGAATGTGTGTTTGTGAATTATTTCATTTGGAAACTTTGTTACAACGTCCTTGAGAGGGAACGAGGGAGTGTTTGCATCATATTATCTGGGGGGGGGGATATAGCTAGGGGGCTAGGTACCCCTGGGTAACTTTGGAGGGAAGCCAGAAAGAAAGACCAGGGAAAGATGGTCCAGCAAATATAATTTATATTATTTTATTGCTGTAAAAGCAAATGTTTATCTACACACAATTGTTTAATTATTTTCTCGTCTGTATATTTCTTGTTAACCTGAAAGCTACCAGGCCTTAAACGGAACCCCATACACTGTAAAAAAATATTTTGTACCTTTCCAAAGAAAATCTTTGTAAACCCAGTTGCCAAAGAAATTCCTTGTAAAACTACAATGGTTGTCCTTGTAATAAAATGCATAGTATATGTTTGTAAACTTACAAGGAATAACCTTGTATTTGTACTTTCAATAAGGAAAAAAAAAATTTAAATCCTCACTGAACTTCATAAATAACACTTAACTTATTTATCAAATAACTTTTGAATATAAGACGCGAACCACTCTTCCCGCTCGTAGAACCTACGTATCTTACCTCTAGACCACTATGACTTCTGTACTGTTCGTGTATGTATCAATAAAAGTGAATGGACCGATTGTTTTGACAAGCGGAAATGTATTTGGAAGTCTGTATCATCAGACTCATCAAAGTAATGATTTATTTCTCTAATCCTACGAGGCAGATACACAGGAATAAAGTCTTCATCGTCTGTATTGTCTTCAAATACCAAATTATACAGTGCTCGCGCCATTTTATTGTGAACTTAAGCGAGAGTAATGACGTTACCCGGCCAAAATCGAGTAGTTAAAATTTAATCTCGTTTAAGACGAGAAAATTAAGTTTAACTGCTTGGTGAAACCCAAAAAACTTGTATAATCGAGATTAAGTGCCGATTAATCTAGATTAAATAGCTTAGACATGGTTGGTGAAACCGGTCCTTAGAGGTCAAGTATCGAGAAATCTTGGTGCAACATTATAGAAATTTGTTAAATATCCAAGTGTAGTAAAATCACGATGATAGACAAATTGCTTCAAGATAAGAATGGTAAATCAATTAAAATACGTATTTCCTCTTTTCATTTCTTAGGCGCAGATATTTAAAAAAATAACTTTAATTAGAAACTACTAAGTACGTAAGTAACAATAAGGTGGAAGTAAAAAAGCAACATATATATATATATATATATATATATATATATATATATATATATATAATTGATCGAAAACACATATCAAGTCTTTTTACCTTCATAGGACTCAAGTTAAAGAAAAGTTATAAAATTTATATGATTGTCCTAATGATAGAAAATTCCGACTAAAGCCCATCGGGTTTATTCAATATTTAGAGATACATAGATTTTTAATCGAAAATATATTTAATTTTATTCGCCCATTTAGGGGTAAAATTACGAAAATTTCCTTCTTAGTAGATGCTAACACCTGGAGTAAATGCCACCCTCAAAATTCTACATTTCTTTGTCCAGTAGATTGGGCTGTGCGTTGACAGGTTCATTTAAAGGTGTGGAACTTCTCTTCATAATCACACATTTAAGATAGGCGCAGCAATGTGTGTGCTTGTAGTTATTTTAAATTTCGTTACAATACTTAACATTCAGATGGCAAGTATACTATAGTCATCTAGAGTATAAAACGCATGAATGAATGGTTAATCTTAATCATCCCAGCTAAATTAAATTATAATATAGCCAACTTCACAACTACAGCAAATGAGACTTCAAATGTTTGACTGCAGAAATGCACTTTCAGAGTCCTTCGACCGTCACGATATGAGAAATACACAACAATTAATAATAAACCAAAATATTGATTCGGAGGCACACACTTGAATACTGTCAGAGAAGCGATAGGATTGTTACAATAAATTAAGTCCCGTAGTGTATGGTCCTATTGTGCAAAGAAACAACTGACGAAGTATTACGGCTGACATCGATAGTTCCACGTACAGCGTTGTCAACTCTATGTGAAAGCCACTTAACTGTTTAGCTAGTGGTTTCGTCGTGATCGATGGAACTTCTGCAAATTGATCACACTACCATTTACAGACGGATCTCTGAGCAATATGCTAATTAATTCCTGACTGTTAGTCTATTTTCTATCCGTGTAGTATATTTAGAGGAACTATAGTGTGAAGTAGTTATATTTAGTATCGTGGGCGACATGAAAATTGTGTATACGAATCACGTATCGTCTTGTATGAAGTGTGAAATAGCTAACTAAAATATTCAGATAAAATACGCTGCATAAAAGTTCAAACTGCTTGAACACGGCAATTTGAAGTTTTGTTTAGTATAACATGAAATAATTAGTAAACTAAAGCGATTTATCCAAATTAACACTAAAACCATTTTTTCCTTAAATATTTTATAAGATGTGAATTATGTGAATGACAGCTTTTGAAAACTGCTTTCGTAATTTTTATTTGCATAAAAGCAACCATAAATGTCTGTAATGTCGTTAATCGGTACGATTGGATTAAGATAATTCTATAAATGCAACGATCTAACTAAGTAGATTTTTGAAAATAACTAAGATTATAACGAATGGACAGTCGGGAGCACAGTAACGTTACCTGGTAACAGGTACATAGAGCCTACAACAAGAAAAACCACTTCACATTCAGAGATACCAGTTCCACTTGTCACTGCGACAGACAGCAGGATAAAGAAAACACTCTACAACACGTTTTTTCTGACAGCTTTACTGACGAACAGCACCAGCCAGCTGTTCACACAACACCTAGGGACTAACACTTCTTGCCTCTTGGAGCATAAATATATTGCCTTCCTTTCGGAACACTTAAATTTTGACGCATCGTAAGCACTTCTTTATAATAATTAAAAAAAATCCTTTAAAACGTGAAAGCATTTGTCCTGATAATAAAATTTGTAGCAACGTTTTATTAGTTTATTTTATGTAAACGTAACGTTACTGTCAAAACAGGTTCCGGAAAACAGACAACTTCGAAGAAAACCGATTCGCAGAATCACTCTAATACAAGTATTTTGTAATGTATTCTCTAAACACTATCTTTAAATATAGAGAAAACCTATCTTCTTGAGTTACAGATCCAATAATCTTTAAATATGAATATGTTTTATGCAAAAATCAAGCTATAGTATTTACCGGAACGTTGTACTTAAACATATTCTCCAATGTGAGTACACAGAAAATATTCTGAAAACGAAGAATTCGGAAAAGCTTTGTTAAATAGTAATACACATAGGAGAAATAAATGCAGTCTATACAGGGGCAGAAAAAAATTATGAAATACGTTTTAAAAGGTTTCAACCTGAAATAATATTAACCTTAACGTCTGACTATCTCGTCAAAGTTTTCTCTCAACATCTCCCCGAATAATATGTAACTGATATATGATTTTAATTTAGACGTTATAATATCTTCCTTAAATATATTTTGTTAATATATTTTAAGTGTACAGTACAGAAGAAAATATGGCAGTGCCAAAAAGTAATAGAGAATTAATTAATATAACAAATACAAGGTGAGTCAGGGCTGTGTACAGTAAGTTTTCGTTGTGATAGCGCATGGAAGAATAAGTGAAATAATAATAATAATTATTATTTTCGATAATAATTTATGTAACTATAGCGGAAGTAATATTATTTAAAACATTTACATAAACATTTTTCCCTATTAATAATAATGTGATTATTATTTTAAAATGTCACACTTTAAAACCAATGTGCCATTTCTTAATTCCCAGCATTTAAACCAGCTATCCAAGAGAAAAAATGTAGGACTTTATTATCACCTCCCTCTTTGTGTGTAAGTGTGTAGGTGTGTGTGTGTGTCCGTGTATTTATGTACCCAGTAAAAATGGTTGAACTCGTGGACTGAATTTCATCAAACTTTGTACACGTATACTATTTACTAATCTGACTTGAATTTTGTGTACTTTGTTCATGTTGTATTAATATCTTCAATATTGTGGCCGTTTAGTCATATATATATATACACATATATATATATATATATATATATATATATATATATATATATATATATATATATATATATTACATTGGATATCTAAGGAGCTATATTTAATAAGCCTATCATTAAACTCGGTACACAGAGAGTACCTAGTACAGTTTCTCGACATTTATATATTAAGTTCATGCCATGTTCATATTTTAAAAATTGTGGCGTAGGTAAGCTATAGGGTGATATTTTCTAAATTTGACCAGTAAGGAGGTGAAAAAGGGTAAAATGTTTCCGATGAGTCGTCAGTATAGCTAAGAGTTCGATGAGAAATCATCGTAATTTCAATTCAATGACAATATTCATACAAATTCAAACTACGTTATTCCCGTATTTTAAGAATTAGGAATCTGAAGACGTGTAAAACATGACATGTAAATATGTTCAATTCTACATTCGAATTATAAAGCCTTTTTTCTCCGAAATTTATTTGGTTTTTAATTTTAATCTAATGAATTTTTTAAAACTACTTTTAGGGGGTAAAACAGAGGAAAAATATGCTATATAAGGTTCGTAAATAGCTCAGACCAAACAGGCTCTCATTGTGATTTTCATTTCAAGTTGGTACGTATATATTTGTAAACAGAAAAAGATTTAATTTTTTACGAACTCTGACCACTATAGGCCAGAAAATAACAAAATTAATTTTCTATTAATTGTTTGTATTTATCAACTTTCTAAAAATCATGGTATTTTTATTTGAGGATGATTCATTCACAGCACCTAAAAAATTTCACAATTTATTTTCATGAATATAATAACTATCCCAGTATGTACTCAGTTTGTAAAACTTTTCCAGTCCAAAGGGTGCCAGAACAATGCTGTAGGTCTATCTCTATGACACGGTCGTAGAAGAACTGGTTTGGACACTCGCCTGGAAACTTGACCCCGTTGTTGTTTGGCTGCAGTTCACCAAGTTACCGACAATGCTTTACATTTTTTGTGCTGTAATCCGGGCGGTCGGCCTCAAACTCCACCCACTTCCCTCCTAAGATAAACAATATATCAAACGTATTTTTTATAATTTATGAAATACTCCTTACGCTCATAATTTAAAAGCATTGCTCCAGCAATCTTTATTTACCTTATAATGTTAACAATGGAAAAAAGTGGGCGGAGTTTGAGTCCGACCGCCCGGATTAAATGTCGTGGCATTATTTCTTGAATCATAAGTATTATTCCTTTTCAAACAATCAAATATTTTCTTTGAAATAATACAGCAAACAGTCAACAAAATAAATGACAGTAAGAGCAAGTATTTTTGTAAACTAGTAAGGCTTATATTTGTAGAACTTCTTTACATTTTCTGGCTTCTACATTAGACATCACATATTTGTTGAGTTTATCAGCAATGGCAAAAGTAAGTTTAATTGTAATGTTACCAAATAACTAAACTAATAATAAACAACATTTTGTTTTGCACGGGTAAATGAGCTGATCTTTTCAAATGCTGGTTAAATCTATCTGTGTGGTACTTCTGTGGACGTTAACTAGTTCTTATATATCGCCGGGCGGTTTGCAGCCAACCAGCTAACTGTGATATTCCACGAGAGCTGCAGATAGACGCACCAGTAGGAATGGCCAGATGTCACCTCACTCTTATCTTGAACACTGAATCGCTGAACCGCTGCTTTTCAACGCTAGCCTCATTCCACATCCCATTGTGTCTGAGTCCCAACTTCTGGCGACGTTTCCTGATACGTTGCTGCCATGTGTTTACTGCACAAAAGGAAGTTCTTTGTTTATTTTAACGAGTTTTCCTTTTGCCCAGATCAGGGCTTTACCAACTATTCTATGCGGGTATTATGAAGCAGGGGGGGTGGGGGGTGTGGCGAATAAAGAAAAACTTATACTACTCTTTTGCAGTGTGATTTGACACTTTGGGGAGGGTTGGTGAGATTATTTGGCCTCAAAATTTTACTTAAATGGAGTGGCCGTCCCCTCGCCGCTGCCATGGTCCAGGTAACGATTCGCACTTTTATCAAATACGGATGAATAAACTGAGAGGCTGCCAGTAACATTTATTAAGAGTAAGGTTATTTTATAACAGTGACTCTGTATTGAACGTTGTGGCCTTTACTATAAAATATTTGATAACGGAATTGTTTACACTAGTAAATAAACTCCGTTGGTTAAATAGCGTTTACAGTTGATTTACTTGAGAATCAGTGACCATAAGTATATTACAAGAACTGAGCTAGTGATGGACTGATTTTTTGTTCTGACATGAGTAACAACTCAACGAACACAAATTGAGTATTGTTAAAAGAGCAAATTTAACAATACTGTAAAAATAAATCAACGCACCAAATAAATTTAAGTTAGTATTATTTAGTTTGTTGCTCGTCCTGCAGATCATTAATGAAGCGACGCAGAAAACAATTAGATAATATTTTTCAAACTAAGAACCATGTCACGGTAACTCGGCAGCTGGTGTAAAAACAAGTAGTTGTCTGGTCTAGAAAATAACAACGAAACTATTAATAATTTGCTTTACAGTCCTAGTGTTCTATTTGTAAAATTTTCTACTCACTTTTTACTAGTCAAACCATTATCCTGTTTACTGTATGCTATTTTTACTAAGTCCTTTTTTTCTGCTGAATTTTTATTATTATTTTTTCATTTGTTGTTTACTGGTTCAGTTCAATTGTGGTCTTATTTACAGTATAAAAAGTAAACAATTTTAATCAGCAGTTTACAATTATTTGCAAAAAAAATTGGTTATGTTAAATTGAACGTTGACACAGTTTCGTTCGTGACAGATCAACTATACTACTACGAACACTACACATTTTCCTTAATATTTACAGCACAATGTAAAAAACTCTGACATAATTTAAAAAAATTGCTTATTATAAGTTTTAAATAAACATGTGACAGTGCATTAAGTGGTATTCAATACAGCAATCAGTGAGTGAAAAATAATTAATCCGCTTTTAGTCAAGAAAATGTCAGCAGACAAACCTGTAACAGTGGATATTGGAGACATTAAATTACTTACTGGTAAGTTTCATCTGTTGTAATGGTTCGGGATTGTTTTGACTTCTTCGATTTGTTAAAAAGTGTGATAATGTGTATTAAAACTAACAAACTGCATTTCTTCCGACTTGTCTGTGTTAACTATCCGTGTTATTAGCATAGTACACAGAATTGGCTTTAATACGTGTTTAAGTGTTTCATACGTACTAGGTAAAGAGTCAAAGAATCGTATTTAATATACGACATAATTGAAGCACTATGTTTTGACAAATAACGTAAGTTGTATAATTATAACAGGAATTTTTATGCACTTGGTGTTTTGTTCGTTCAAATGTTTTGCCATTTTATTTGTTCATTATTTATCTGACATATCTGCTTGTGGACATACTTTTTTTTATTTTAGGATTATATATATATATTTGACTCTAGTCTCATTTCACGACAAATGTTTTTAAGTCTTACTCCAAGTTTACTTGGTCAGACCATTCGCCTCCCACCAAGGCGATCCGGGTTCGATTCCCGGCCTGGAATTTCGGTCGCCGGATTTTCGCATGTGGGAATCATGCAAGACGATGCCGTTGGTCGGCGGTTTTTCTCGGGGATCTCCCGTTTCCCTCGCCCTTTCATTCCGGCGCTGTTCAATACTCACCTCATGTCACCCCTCATCCGCGCTAAAGACCTCGATATCAAGCGTTGAATAAATTCTTTCACTCACTCACTCAAAGTTTACTGGGACGTTTAGCTGCGATTGCGAATTGTTGTACTAAACATTTTAAATTGTAAGATACCCCAAATAAACTGGTAAATACACAGTTAAGTCTGTGTTTTTTTTTTTCGTACTGGAATAAATATCTCAAATAAAAACAACATGCTTGCTAAACCTAGTATACAAATACAACAAGTACAACCACTTATGTGTGAGGAAACTGATGTCTGATAGTAGTAACCGTTGGTTATATCAGGAGTGCAATAACAAATGTCACCGGGCGAGGTGGCTCGACGGTTACACATTTGACTCAGATTCGGGAGTATCAGTGTTCGGGCCTGGGTTCCGGCCATCCTTATTTCGGTTCGGTATTCCGTGAGTAAACAAAATCCTCCAGGAAAATTCTGAGACGGTTTCTTACCACATGCCAAGGCCGATTCCACTCGCCGTCCCTTTGCTCGTGTAAGTTTGTGTGTAATTGTCCGTGGTGAACTCCCTGTCGACGTGGATTTAAGGTGGAGCATCTCAAGCTGAGATGAAGTTACTGTTTTTTATATTGTTTGGTTGTTTACAAACACGCATTTAAAACCAACCATTACAGCATTATAATATAATCCATACCTTGTCTCATAAATCAATATAAGTTTATCAGTATTTTGAAGAAATTAGTAATCTGTACATTATTTTCAATAATAAACATATGAACTCCATTTCAGAGTCATCTAGTAATGCGTAGAGAAAATTGGTGACTAATATCAAGGCAAAGTTAATTAAAATACCGGTTAGAAAAAATATATTTTTCCTTATGGCAGAGTTTGACACAGAAAATTTCTGCTGCTATTGCGCTGGTATCTCTAACAGGTCTTATAAAATAAGAAACCGGAGTAAAATTAATTTGAAATAACCCTGGCAAAGAGAGAAGTCATTTAATTTTACTTTGAAGTAAAAAACAAACCAATTTCGGCTTTTAAATTTTTAACTTCAAGTACCATTACATTCACGAAAGCTCTGACTGTTTTTTTATCCCTTATCGATCCCAACGAAACAAGCTAAAGAAATTGTCCCTTTGTCAAACTTTAACATATATGTTTCTAACCTGTAATATAATTAACCTTAGCTGAAGGCAATTTTACAAAATCAAAGTGCGATATATATTTTGTTTTAACACTAATAAACATTTTGTTATGATTTATACATCTTAAATACCACACGCGGGGTGGGATCCAACGCTAAGCCCAGTAAAATACATTAAAATCTTGACATTGCAAATTTACAACATCCTCAGCTCCTTGCTTGATGTACGTAGATAGTTACCACACATCACGCCGAGTCTTCACGGACGCGAACAACGAGGTATTGGTGATAGAGAGGGGAGCCAACGGCGTCGGATCGAACGCCATTCTTAACTCCCTGGGACTCAGATGTTTCTGGTCGATCGGTCTGAGCTGATGAAAGCGTCCTGGCGTGGCTGTTACTGCCTTTAAGATCGTCGGCAAGCAAGTCGCTGCACGAACTAAAGGCACTGGTGTGACCGGCTGTGTCGCTTGAAAGCCTCGGTTCATTGCTTTCCAGAGTCGCAACACCGGAACTTGCTAATGTGACTTGTATTCTTGTTTGGGGACCAGCATTGGAACTCGTATCAGCAAACATTTAAAACGTCACCTCATTATTGTTTCGAAAACTAACTACGGGGTTTCAGATATTACAGTGTTTACAACGTATTTACGATTGAAAATTCAGTTTACTCAATTTATACGTTTTTTCCAAAACCTAGATGTACAAAGTATTAGGAAAAATTATACACTTTTGTATTGCAAAATAATATTTGCTGGTAGAATAATTCCGGTCTTGTTTAGGGAATGTAGGGACAGTAAAATTTCGCGAATAAAAAGACATGCAGAATCCATTGTACTGTGCATATTTAAGCCTCGTCTATTCGTTCATTGCCTTTTGTTCCAATAAGTAGCAGTTAGTTGACAAATAGTCGAGGCTTTAGTACGCCTTTCTTCTAACATTCCAACATGCTGGTCATTGAATTCACGAAATTATCCTGCCCCAAAGAATATATTTTAGTTGGCTACACTTCATATTCTGATTGCCTCTCAAAAATAATCTAAATGCAGGCCTAAATGTAGGTAATTGGTTTGTTTAAATCTCTGCTTAGCAGCAAACCAGGAGAACTACGATATAAAACATAGGCCGCTAATCACTTTTAAGTCACTAATGATATGCCAAGCTTGTATAAAACTCTCTTAGTAAAGCAGGACTTTCCTCCAAAATTATTCATGATACTCTGTTGGTTAGTTATAAAATTGATGCCACATTTACTCAATTAATACACAGGGTTTCTATTCTTGGCAGCTGAAGAATATTGCAATAGTTAACACTATCAATTTCCAACACCGATACTCGTACGCTTTCTTCATAGTCATGTGGCTATTGATAGAGATCTGTGAAATTCGTTATATTAGTTGGGGAAACAATATATCGCTGCTGTTGCATTTGAACCATGTTACTTGGCATATGACATAATGTGCTGTCTTTTAACTCCGTGACTACGTCACAGGTTTCAGTCGATCTTTTTTTTTTTTTCAAGACATATAATTGAGTTAAGACTGGCAAAAATGGCCGTCTAGTAACAGACGTCAAACAAGCAAATTATATTTGGAATTTTCAAATTGATGATAAAAGAATAGCCAGAATTATCCATGTACTTTATAATGACAGTTGAATAAATAGTGTTTTATTAACTTTGAGTTAAGGCTGTAGCCATAAACGGGATAGCAGATATGCCAAGTAATGATTCAAAATTTGTTTTAAAGTACTTATTTTGGTAATAATATTTATTAGCATGAGATTTCAGATTGTCGACTTCAACAATATATTTCGCTAGAACCATTTATCCAATGTGATGTACTGGCGAGAGCAATGTTACTGTTTTTGGTGCAAGCGAGGGAGCTGGAATCTCACTTTACGAGCTGAACAACTTAGTATAAGTTAGGTTAGGACAGCGCCATCGGAAGGCAGTAGTAGTCTGTCGGACAGAAATGTGGCCGGAGTAATAAATATTTCAAATGCGCAAATATCGACTGTTACACTTCGCTGTGTTTGTAATGTGCGCGCCAAATCGCAGTTAACCTACAATGAGAGCGAAACAAGGACTATTCTCTACACGGACACGGAAACGTATTACGGAAGCGGAAGCGAAAAACGTTTTACAGTAAATGAAGGTTATTTAGTAAGAAGTAGACTTACGAAGCAAGTATCAGAGTTGTATATATCTATGTTCAATATATATATATATATATATATATATATATATATATATATTAATGAGGAAGAACAGAAAGAGATTAACATGTTATATATGTAATTCGATGTAGCTATTCGTCTGTTGAACAAACGTATATGCTAGCACTGACTTTTTTGTTAAGACAAAGTGCTGCCCACATTGCTACATTATTTTTTAAGATGATTTTTTAACATCCTGTAAAGTATGAGGAAATTAGTAGTTATTACAGTTCTCAAAATATCACAGAAATGAACTGTTCATATATATTTTTTTTTTTCAATTTAATTCCTCTAAAGATATTTTCCTCGTATAAATGCAGAAAACTGATACTGTCCAAAAGCAATACTTTGTGCAATGTGCCAGAAGTCCCCAGAATGTAATTTAGCATGTAAATTCCTATCCTTTCTTTAGCCAGGGCTCCAAAATATGCATCGTCTTTGAGTATAAATAATACGACTATAATTTGAATATTGTACTTATGATTGTAAGTTTTATTTCAACGAAATTGTAAGAAGTGTTTATGAAATATATTGAGAAAACAATAATTACGGGACCTGTAATCGTTCATTAAGAACCCCGCCTATGATGCCTTTTGAATGCGTTGCAGTGTGCTCCTAAATTTGATTTTTTTTTGTAAAACTTTTCTACGTTCGCTCATTCTGCCAATATACGAAAGTAAAACACGATTCAGGCAAGAACGGAATGTCATTGTTAAACATCGTGTTCATAAAAAAAACTGTTTCTAAGCCCTCAGATACCTAAAAACGGCCTATACAGACAATTGTACACCAAAATGTGCTAACTGAATGTGTGGGAACGACAGAATCGTACACTGAACTTTGATACAGTCTTGCCAGTAATTACATCGTCTTGTCACTGCTATAGTTCTATTATAACAATGGATTGGCAGAACCTTGCATTGCACGCTAGTTCATCGCTTGGTTTGTAGTGGGATGCGGCACTAGATGCGCTCTTCACACTCTTAAAAAAATTTTATAAAATTTACAAGGATTTTCTTTGTGCTTTTACAAATCTTTGTAAAAGTTCAAATATATTCTTTGTATAATCATTAGTTTATGAAGTTACAAAGGTAAACTTTGTAATACTACAAAGGAATTCTTTGTGTCTATACCGAAAGTTCCTGCACTGTAAATTATTTTCTAAAATATGAAAATGCACTTCTTCGTAGTTGTTCAAACTTTTGTAAATGTTGAAAAATTTTCCTTGTAAAATTATAAGTTTACAATGTTAAAAGGATTTCGTTTGCAAAAAAACTAGAAAAAATGTGTAGCCTGCAAAAATCGTAAGTCAGCCGGAAGTTACTTATGTAAAGATCACAACCTCTGAAAAGTATTTTTTCTGGAATAAAGTGAATGTTTATATTAATTGCGTGCTTTAGAACCAAGAATTATTACTGAAATGTACATTGAATATATAAGTAAAGACCAAACGATATGTAAGTAACTGTGGTCTATTGGAGCCGACCCCCGTGGCTCAGTTGGTTGAGCGGCCGACTTTGGTGCGAGGGGTTCTCGGTTCGATTCCCAGGTCAGGCTGGGTGTTAATTTGTGTTTGTCCATTGGGTCGCAAACCTTGTCACCATAAAAAATAATTGTCTCACGAAAATTGCTGGGGTCACTCGAAATATGTCAAACCTAAAGGGGGGAATGGTTGATGCGGAAGATTCCGCATCGCCGCTGCACCAAACATTTTCGTAAAATAAAAAAAAATAAAATAAAAAATAAAAAACTGGTAAAATGCGTAGATTCTAAGCATGGGGAGAGTGGTTCGAAACGTAGCACCTTCCAAAAAACTTTTTTTGTTTTTTCAAAATAATTTAATGTATATGTCCTTTATTCAAAAGTTATTTGATAAATAAGTTCAGTGTTATTTATGAAGTACAATGCAAATTTAAATTTATTATTTTCCTTATTGAAAGTACGGCTACAAGGCTAGTCCTTGTAATTTTACAAACATATACTTTTTATTTTATTACTAGGACAACCATTATAGTGTTACAAGGAATTTCTTTGGCAACTGGGTTTCCAAGGATTTTATTTTGTAAAAGTACAAACATTTTTTTACAGTGCAAGGTCGTCATTGCAGCTCCGTCGTTTCTGAGCCTATAAATCACAGGTAGGCGGCGCCCGTTTACAGTACGTACGCTACTTAAAATTTTACTTTATCTCAAAAATGCCTATGCGTTATTGTAATTTTAAGTCGAACGCAAGAGCCAGTTAGGAAAATTACGCATATTTCGGAACCTGAAAAACACGCGTTTTCGTTTGGATGCATAAATAACCCAAACTACTTAAATTTCGTTTCTCTTTCTAAAATGCCAGTTACTAGGTGAATTACATGTGTCCGGGATCCGAAAAATACACGTTTTCAATTGGATACATAGAAGAATTTAGATTACTTAATGTTTTTTTCTCTTTCTAAAATTACAGTTCCTTGTTGAAATACACATATCTTAGGACCAGAAAAACACACGTTTTTGTTTCGGTGCATACAGGCATTCGCACTACTTTAAGTTCGTTTCTCTTTTGCTAAATGCCAGTTACTAGGTGTGTTATACATGTCTTGGACGTGGAAAATACGCATTTTATTTTAGGTTCAGACAACAATTCAAATTATTTTAAGTTGGTGTGACCTTCGCAAGAGGCCCTACCTAGACTAATTTTATACATCCTGGAAGGTACTGAACCAATACTAAAGCAACAACTAGTTGCTGGTCCTACCCTGAGGTATCGCTGTTTCAGCAAGCATCAAATGTTCAACTTCTCCCTATACTTGAACACAAACATATCATTAGAGGTTGGCCTATATGTTAATAAACTCGCCAATTTCCCCGGTCTTTACACTTAGCTTCATCTATGTGGTTAATCACTACATATTTTCAGCAGAACATAAAGAAGAGCGGAGATTATTTTAATTACACTTTTATTTAAACCGACATGATGAAAATGTTTTAGGTTGTACTGTTTAAAACACTATGTACTTAAGGGGCACGGAAAGGTACGATATCAAGCGGACGACTGGAATATTCAATCGTCAATAAAATCTAAACTACTCAACCAAATTCGTTGAAATATTTTTGCCGAGCAGACATTTGATCAGCGGACATTTATTTATGTAGCCCTATGCAGTAGTATTCTTTATTTTCGAGAAAAAAATCTTATTAGGAAAACAATGACTTGAAAACACGAACTATACAGAAATATAAAACTATAAATTTTATAATTTGTAATGCAATAATATCTGCGCCTCTATAAAAACCGAATTTCAAAAATACTCACGTTAATTCTAACATTCGTAAACCCCAAATGCAGAAATTTCCGGGTGGTAAAATTATATTCAAATGGAAACGCTAGTGTTTTTGAAAGTCAGTTATTATAGATGCCTAGATATTATCACATTACAAATTATAAAAATTACAATTTTACATTTTTGTAGATTTTGTGGCTTCAAGTCCTTATTTTTCTAAAAACTGTTTTTAATGTTTTACTCGAAAGGAAACCATACTATCGCATACTGCTATGTAAATAAAAATACTCTGATAAAATATGTACTCAAAAAAATTTAATCGAACTTTGATGAGTATTTCAAATTTTACTGATGATTGAGTATTCCAGTCGTCCGCTCGACAACCAGGTAAACACTTGAATGCACTCCGTGTTCTTAAAACAACGGGACGCACGCGTACACGGATCCGTGTGGAATAACTTCGATTTTGGTATATTTCCAACTAGATCTCACTCTGTTATTGTGAACCCATTTGGCCAAAATGTGGTGAACATAAATTAGTTTCATTGGTAATTTTCCTTGCAGACTTCCGGTTGAACTGATACAAAAGTTTTCTTTGTATTTTCGCGACAGTAAAATGCACACAGCAAATGGTTACTGAGAAAATGTTTTTTTGAAATTAAATATTTGTTCTGCTTTGGTAATTTACGTATTATATTGCAGATATCAGTGGAATATTGTATTTAGGTATGTGTCGTAATTATTAATATGAATTTAACATTAATAATTCTTTTCCTTTTTTTTTTTTTTTTTTTTACAGCTTAAAACACAATTCGTTTAGATTTGAAACGTTACATTACTTATCACATAGTTATCAAAATGAGGTAAATTTGAGTCTTCTCATGTTTTCGTTGTGCGTGTCCATAGTCCTACTCTTTCGTGTCATTGCGGAGCGGACATCCGTATGTTCACGTATAATTGTAGCGTCATCGATGCCGCGTGTACGAACACGGAAAAATATGAGAAATTATATCAACCAAATCGGTCCACAATTATTTACACTTAATTTTTCTAATGTTTTAGCTTAAAATCGCCATTTCGAAAATATCTGCGAAAAGTTGAGTTAAATCATTCACATAATACATGATTTCGTGTATTTCGCCAGCTATGATATACGGATGTATGTTTTTTTTTCTGTGTTCTCTATTACTCTAAATTGAAATTAAGGAATCCATTCCAATTTGGAATGTGCTTGACCCACTTCCTGTTCTCTGTTGATTATGATGTTGCCTGTGAGTGCTAAACCTGTCTGTGATGTACTGAAACAAAGAACGAGAAAGTGTTAATTGACTTAGTCATAACAACTTTAAATCAGCTCAAACGCTATCACTCGTGTCATTTGTAGCGTTCAGAATCTTTGTTGAGCTAAAGAGCACTGATTGTACAGCACTTCCCTACTTTTTGCTTAGTGTTAATTTTTTTTGTTCTATCATGTGGTAAGGATTATTTACCTTATTTATATACAGAGCTCTTTCACACGAATGGGAATACTGAGTGATGAAGAGTGATACTTATGTAGAGGCATATATGTCTGTCAAAACTTTCAATAAATCAGTAGTTATATAAGTAACAGTACTTCAAAATAGTTTCCTAAAGAAATATAGCATTAAAACTAATACAAAGCACAACATTTTTTGATAAAAGCAAGTTGAGAATTACGGTGTTATAGGATTGAATGTCGTGTTACGTGTGTATTATATTATAGGCTGTTCACAATAAAGTGAGAAATGCACAAAGTTTTCTTTCGGCCATATTGCAGCCATCTTTATTACTTTTAATATGAAAACTTCTATACAAATAAAAAAAATAGTGTAAACGTTTTAACACTCTAAAATATTACCATATACTGGTGCAATTAAACGTATTTTAAATTAATTGCAAGTTCTGCTGAATGCTCAGTATTTAGTGCACAGCCTATAGTCGTGTGGGCCTTTTATGTAACAGCATACATTTAATTTTTTATATTCTGCCTACGGTCTGTCCTACGGCAGAAAGCTTTGATGATTATAAGCAGAAATGTTAAAACATCATAATTGCAAATATTTATCTCGAAAAATAACGGTTATTGGTTTTCTTTCAATTGTATGATAATTACTCAAGATAAAGTATATCTTATGGTAGTTACAAGGGGGATCACTTACTCATCCTGTATACTATGCTCTGTTAAACTGAAGTGTATTATTATTTAGTTTGGCCGCGCTTCGGCTAGATGTAGACAATCTGCCAAAGACTGTACGCACCGTAAAAAAATCATTCTCGACTTATCGCGCGAGCACGTTTCATAAATTCTCTCGCTCATTCCTTCTACTCCTTCTTCCCCTATTCGCCTGGAAGGAGTATCCTATATCCATCGTGCGGAACTCTGTATACAATCACTTTGACAGTCGATACTGCCTGCCGGCAATGTATCGTATCGCACAGGATGCGAGTTATCGTTTACAGAATCACCTGTGATTTCTCCGCCGTGATAAAAAGTGTTTTACAAGCAATATTTGTTTAATTATAAACGAATTAACAAGTATTCTTCTGCATATTAAATATGAACTACTGTTGATGCAACGAAGCAAAAATAACATTCATTAATCGAACATTTTAGAGAACACTAAGCTGGTTTTTGTCACCAACAGTTTCATACTTCTCACGTTACATACGTAGTACGTTTTCGTTTACAAATACTGTATGCCTATATTGTATTTATAGTTTCGTTTCCACCAGCTCACTAATAGTCAGTGGATTGACGCAAAGCGAAAGTAAGCTGAGACAAGCTGATTGCAGGTGGTCAGTTTTGTGTCTAGGTCACAGTGTGTTGAATAAGTGAAGTTTACAATGTTGGTTGAGACATAACTAGTCTCCTCAAATTTAGTTCACCATCACTGATAGGCAAATTATAATATTAGTGTAAGAAAGTAACTTGTGCTATTTTCGGTGTACTGAATTATAATACAACCATTTATTGCTTGCAGAATACACAATTTTTTTGTACTTTGGTTGTTTACATAATATTACACGTTTTAGTATATTTGTTTCCTACGCAACACTCACATTTAGTAAAATTGTAGTAGGTACTTGAATGTTGTTTCTCAACAACACTATTTGAATCATGCTTTTTTTAACCATACATTTCAATCACAGCAGCGTAAATTACAATTACAAGAATAAAAATGCAACATCTGTAGTCGCCCATCATGGCTGGATCACATCTGCTTCAGTAACTATCCTCCCTAACAGGTATATCCTGAAGGAATATCTCCCCCTGCTCACCATAGATAGTGCATAGATTCTGGAGTAAAAAGTCATGTTGTGAGTGCAATGAGTGGATCGTCAAAGGTTTCCGTAGGTTTTCTGGAGATAATATACAATCTGACTCTAGTTTTTCTTGTTGTTGTTCGCAAGAAACCCCTTTCTCACAAATGCAAAATATTTCTAAGCATCTCATTCTAATACATTCAGTCAATAGTCAGAATTTGTCTAATCAAGTAGCATTCTAATCTGCTAACCAAAAAGAACCCTTGGTTTATTTATCACTTAGAACGGTTTACTTTTAATATAAGAATCCTGCAGCTGTTTTGCTCATTGCCCTTTAAAAATTTTTGACGAGACCAAGCTTTATATATAATGGTGGAAGAAGTAGCCTACCGTAGAGGAATTAACTAATAGCTGCTATCTTGTCTTACTCTTGCCAGGAACCAATATCTCTCATTTTAGTCAGTATTTTTTTTCTGTAATGTTGCTCTGTAGGCATACTATCATCCTATAAGCAGAGGAATAAGCAATATTTTCTGAAGCCACCTTGAAGCCCAGACATCAATGCGATAACATTTACACCACCACATATTTAACATTTGTAAGGAAGTCGACGAACAGAAAGTGAGCGACATACATATCATGGGATATTCCATGTGACACTACATTGTCTCAGACGTATGAAGTGGGTAGGCCTATAGGCCTACAATAGATTCAGCCGGTCTTCTTTGACAGATGCACAAGTCTCAAAGCCGTTTACATTGTAAGGAAACTCACAAAACTTTATAAAACCAATAAAAATGAGAAGTTGCTTGGGAGAAGTAATGCTGTGAGCCTTTGTTGGTGTTGTGTATGCAGTCTTTCTCACATATATAGCTTAGCGGAAGAACAGGATGTGCAAAACTGGAATGGCTTCGAGATGGGGGCGTGATCGTTGTGCAAAATAAGGGATCTGTAGCTGGACAACTCTCGAATTTTTATCAGTTGTGCTCTCGCTGCTGTTACAGCCACGCATCATTTCTGCCTCGTCGTAAAGCATGTAACATGAGATAGGATTTCTTTCAAATAAGATCCCTTTGTTTTGGTGGCATGGCGTAGTTGAGAATGTTTGAGAATATGAGCATTTCAGAATACGAAAGTATAAATAAAGTAAAAATATGACACAAAAATTGCAAAAGCAATCGTACTAAGATTAATAATATTCAACACGAAGTTAGTAGGTACATCTAGAGTAATTAAAACATAAAGTAATTATCAAAACCACTGGACGTATGAAACCATCCAAACTGAAATTTTCACAGGAATTAAAAAAAAAAAATAATACAAATACTCAATGCTGTTTAAGTATGATCAAACATACGACAAAGAAATTTGAACTCTAGTCAGCGAATAAAACAAAAATAATTAAATTTAACTGTTTAATTGTATACTAATTATAGCTACGAACTACCCCGTACTCGTAAAGCCCCAAATAATATTGAATTTGCAGCGACTGTTGTGTCACTCGTTCAGACAGTTCGTTCAGATATATTATGTAGTGAATCTGATAGTTGGTACTTAGTCGGTTTAAGTACATGTTCACCGGTGATGCACACGGAGTCACATTAAACAAGAATACGATTAAGACAATACATTCAGCAATATTTGTTCGCTAAATGAAGCAAAGACGCCAGTTTGGCTGTATTAGCAGTGGCCAGACTAGACATGTTAAAACTTACATTTTTGTAATAGCTGTACTGTTTCTAATACAAACTCATAACGTCAGCACCACAATCGTATTATCACTTACAATGTTATTGAATTTATCGTGGAAATCCAACAACATTAATTACACTATACTCTGTCCACTCTAAGGTTACAGCAGAAATTAACATTTCTAACGATATAAATCAAAGTGTTTGATTTATATCTTGATTCCTCACATTGTGATTGTGCCTTAACACACTTACCTTGTATATTTTCAACATTACAAATGAAATTTATGCTGTGCAAAAATGGTATTGTTATTCACGTGAATGAATTAGCTGCAACCTTAGAATGGATAGAGTATAACATTGCAGTAAGGCTTTGAGTTTATTAACACTCTAATTCAGTGTTGTTTACATTTTATGGTATCGAAACCGTCTAGTTTGATATAAAAATACTTTTTTTTAGTATCGTCGTGACTGCAACAATTAATTATTGAGTGAGAGAGTGATTTTTGATCAGCGCTTAACATCGAGGTCTTCAGCGCTGATGAGGGGTGACATGAGGTGAGTATGGATCAGCGCCGGAATGAAAGAGCGGGGGAAACGTGAGATCCCCGAGAAAAACCGCCGACCAACGGCATCGTCCAGCACGACTGCCACATGCGAAAGTCGGGGGGCTCCGACGCCACCGGGAATCGAACTGGGATCGCCTTGATGGGAGGCGAGATGTCTGACACCTCGACCACCGCATAACCCAATTAATTATTTAGCATTTGTCACGCTCCTGCATTTTCTTTAAATGCGGTGCACATCACAGAGCATTGTAACACAGTTTTATCCTCTAGTAGTAGGTAAAGTGTTTGAGAAAATTTAATGAGAATGAGATTGGCTGTAATTTACGATTTATTTTACTGAAATATACAAGTATTTAATGACGAGTCCGACGCACAAAAATACGGTATCAGTCGCCATTCTAAATTGTTATAACTTTTAACGTATATTTGGGCCGGGATCCGTAAAAAAATTTATTTATATTCTTAATTTGATTAACTGATTGTGAACTAAATATAACCTACATTAAGAGTTCAACTGCAATGCTTGTACTGTAGCGCAAGGTCTTATTATTAACACTTTAAACGAAAAGTTTACACTTTTCTTCTCAAACTAAAGCAACAAAACGAAAAATAATATAATCAAACATGGCTACCGATATCCCAATTTAACATGGCTAATTTCTTTGGAGGCGTCTTATTGAAGCGAGAGAAGATCTCTGCAGAACTGTGTAAATACGAGTGAGTTGAAGCAAAATCAGTTAAAGGAGAGTGATATAACATGGCAGTGTGCTGCAGCTTGCTGGAAGGCGTCTGATATTGCTGAGGGAGTGAGGGAGGCAGAGATAAGAGAGGTGGGAAGTGAGGAGGAATGAGAAGTGGAGAAGAGCTTATATACGATCTTTATTTCCCTCGGCGAAGGGTAATATTAGAGGTCGGAGAAGATAGCAGAGCTGCAGTATACTTCCCCTGCATCCTCCTACGAAGAACTGAGGCACTGCGTCTGCTCAAGCATACTGAATTCTGTAATGGCCCAATTAAAATGATTCTGCGGTGATCTCATCTGCTATACAATTAAACCCTCCGATTCAAGATGCGACAGTAGAACATCTCTGAAGGGAAGCCGTGGTAACCCACGATCTACTAGACACAAGCTCGTACCTTTAGTCAACAAGGCAAAGTGGCACTCTGAACGAGAAACTATTATAATCCGCAGCTTGTTTTCGCCCATATTGCGGTCAGAAAGCATGAGACAAGACGTAGTTAGAGTTGAGCAGAGTTGCATATCTCTGCATGGTACTGGCATTCACACCAGTTACTGAGTTGCTTCTTCCGACAACAAATTTATTTGAATCGAATATTTCTTTTTTAAACTTAACGCTATATAGTTTTATTTAGTACTGTCACAGACATGCCTAGAAATTAGTTTATTTAGCCTATATGTTGAGATGATGTTATTTAATACTAACAACTCTTTGTTTTTCATTTGTGGAAGACAGGGTAGCACAGAAATAGTTACCTCAGAAAAACGCAATGAGAAAAGTGGTTTATTACGTAAATTACATGAAATATCTCCCTAGTTGCTCAGGGTAAATGTCACTCATATAAAAACATCACCATCATAAATTACAATACATTTATGAATTTTTTGTCAAGCTGTAGAAAAGCCGTATTATGAGATGTTTATTTAACTTGTACCTGCAAATATATTTCTTTTTATGCGAAATTTTATATATGAAACGTTAATTTTTAATAACGCATTCGTGTAATTTAAACCCAAATGTTGTACCAAAAACCTGAACGAAATTACGTATTAGATTTAAATACAACGACAAATTTAAACTTATTCAAAACGAATGAAATAGACTTTGGTGTGTTATTGATAAAAGTATAGATTGCAGAGCAAAAAATGAATAAATATAAACACCGCACAAACTAATACTTAAAAGTATTAAAAAGAGAAACTGTTGCATATTCGCATTGATATTAATTTTAGATGTGTGTCAGCCTGAGCTAAATATTATAAACTGCATCTTTGTATTTTACTTAACAAAACCTTTCAACGACTGGGTTGAAGTCTCTTAATATTTTTTTTTCTTATTTGTGTAACTTCTGAGTATTCATACTTCTAGACGCAGTCGGACATGTAACGTATCAACGTTCTAAAATGTGTTTTGTTCTTTACAAGGAAAATCGTTGAAAACCCAGTTGCCGAAGAAATTCCTTGTACAACTACACTGAATGTGTTTGTAAAAAACACAAAGAATGTTAGCTAAATTGAAAAGGATAGCCTTGTATTTTGTCTTGCAATAAGAACAAATATTTAATTTTAAATACCAATTTGACACTGTACTTAATTAAAATAACTTTGGATAAACATACGTTACATGACATTATTGTGGAAATTATAAAAGAAATGGAGGAATCTTGATATGTACGAGCATCCCTGAGCTTGGAAACTACGCATCTTAACACTGGACCATCTCATCTTACAAGTTTTTAAATCTCACGTTATTTCTATACATTCACTGTACAGTTCAGTGATACTTTTTCACGAAGAAAGTTTTTGTACATTTGCAGTACAAATATTTATGAAACTACAAAGGAATTCCTTGTAATTTTTTACAAAAATATTAACATGGCAGGAATTTTCAGTAAAAACAAGTAATTTATTTGCAGTACTACCAACTGTACTTTTGTAACTTTAAAAACGAAAGATTTTACAAAGAAATTCTTTGTATTTTCAGAAGAAATTTTAAGTATAAAGAAAATCATCGTAAATTTTACAAATACTTTTTGAGTGAGTGTTTTTAATTTGTAATTTTACTGAAATTTCGCGGTTCCTTAAACCTGAGTTAAACAAAATCTGGTTGGTGCAACCAAATAATTTGTTTCTGTTTATAGAACTGTGTTGTTTCTGAAACAAAATTACTGAATTGTTCTTATTTTGTAGCCAACTTGTAATATTTGGTCAGGACAGCTAATATTTTGTTTATTTGTACACGCGTATGACCCCAAACCAAGAAAATAAAATTATTGGTATCACCGAGATTTGACCCAAGACATATTTTACTGGCGCTTATTTGTAAGTTTTCATGGTCAGTCTCTAAAAGTTCTATTCACCCGAAAATAAACAAAGTTCGTAAAATACATTACATTTACGCAAATGTATATAAACAAATGTTATGTTTTTATTCTCTGTTTTCTGAAGAAATAATTTTAACGAGGTTGCTGATACCTGAAAGAAGAAATATGAAATGCACTACTAATAAAGCCAGCTGTAACATAATTGTCAAAATAACTTAAGACGGATTGTCTCACTTCCCGATGTTTACCTGGCCAAAAATTACAACGTTTCGTATGTTCTTGCTTTCTTGTATGCGGGAACATCGGGATGAGCGACGTTCAACCGGCTGTCGTGGAGTACATACACCTCCTAGAATATCACGTCTGTACTCTACCACGTGCAGTTACGACGAGACTCGTGGCGAAAGAATGGTTGTTGTGGTCCTCGTCAGGTAGCCAGCCCTGCAATGTCTACCCTGGAAGGTTGTGTGCCGAATCGTATTCTGTTTCGTCGTGCCACGAGTGGAATTTGTGCAAAAGCGAAAATATATTTGTGTACTTCCAAACCAATTATTACATTTGAGCGACAACAGTATGAGTAGTATGAAATAGCCGGTCCGGGCGCAGCGGCTGGCGGCTGTGGTTGTGTGGTTGACCTTGACCTTTGACCCCATGACCTTGACCTTTGACCCCCTGTAACCCGACGCCATCTTGTTTCCGGCCGCCATCTTGTTTGCGGCCGCCATCTTGTTTCCGGCCGCCATCTTGTTTCCGGCCACCATCTTTAATGACGTCAATTTTCGAAAAATAAAAAAAAATTTAAAAATTTAAAAAAATTTAAAAATTAAAAAAAAAATTTAAAAATTCTGCCATCTTGTTCCGACCGCCATCTTTAATGACGTCAATTTCGAAAAATTAAAAAAAAATCAATTTAAAAATTTAAAAAAAATTTAAAAATTAAAAAAAAAAGTTTAAAAATTCTGCCATCTTGTTCCATCCGCCATCTTGGTGGTTTCTTCCGAGTCTTCCAAAAAAAATTTTGAATTTGCATTCCATCCTAACCCCACTTGCATTAAAAAATTAATTTAATTAAAATAAAATCTTTTTAATAAAAGAACTATTAAATAAAAACGTTTTATATAAAATAATTTTATATAAC
>PNEQ01086347.1:0-12445 GCA_003012365.1 Medauroidea extradentata | reverse complement strand
ATGACCAGATATTACATTAAGAAATTATACTAAACAGTAAAGTGGTTTCTGGCATTACAAAACAATCCCGAGGTTATTACATAACTTTGAAAACATTTAATAAAAGGCAATTGCACTGGCCAACAACAAATAACCGCGTCAACGTATCCATGACTATTCAACAAATACCGAACACGAAATCTAAAGGGGACATAATAATCTAATAATAAAATAATAACATGAAAGAATACTTATCATTTTGATGTTCCTGTCCAGCGAAGCCTCATCCATCTCAGGGCTACGAAGTCTTCTTATACCGAAATGAATAAACAACTAACCGAAACTAAAAACTAATAGTAATAATAAACAGAAACTAACTAAACTGAAACTTCTGCTGTCTGGCACTTAGGCCGTCGTCTCGCCCATCGGGGCATCGCCATGATCGCCTAAGTCCTAACGAAAAGTCTTACAAAAAAGAGTAAAAGCGAAGAGCCAAGAATAAGGTCTAAAAAGGTCTAAGAGAGCTACGAGAGCTCCAAAACACGGCCGGCAGGTATTTATAACTACTGGTTGCGCCGTCGAGAACATTCCATGATTTACCTTCCTGGAATGGTCAGCAGCGACCATTCCAGATCGGCGCAACATCTACCCTCTCTGTCCCACAGGGCATTCACTCGTCAGCGACGTTTGACGTCACGGGCGGGGGGACTGTCCGAGAGCGGAACAACAGAAATGTGCTGTAGTGCACTTCTAACCCGTGCGTCGGCCCTACCAACAGCTGGTAATGTGGGACAGGGGAGCGGGGGAGTGTTGACAGAGGCGTCCAGTGCCCCCGGAAGGCTGCCGCACGCCGAAGGTACCAGAAGGACCCACAGCACACGACCGTCCCCGGCGACACCGAAACATCCATCACCACACCCCCCACCTACCTACAACCTAACACAAGGCCATCGGCCTACACACACTACCAGGACACTGTCCACAATGGAATCCACTAGCACTGCAGTGGAAACAAACTCTGCAGGCTACCAGAAACAGTGAACTAAAAAAACTCTACCTGAGAGACTGTGTGAGAACACTCTAGATTTCCACAATTCTAAAATCAAAGCAATGACTTCCCAATAACTGAATACTCTTTAAAATTACAAACCAAAATAACTTTACTACCTATTTCGAGTATGGATGAGAAGAAAAAACCAAAATAACAAAACCCGAAAATTAGCGTCGTGACAATATTGAAAATTATAAAATACACTTTTCAACTTGAAAAGACATTAGTTTCAAATCTAATATTAAACAAAAATCTGTTCTACAATTATTGTTCACACACTTCCAGTTGAAAAAAAAAATTTAAACATGTTAAAAATTATAAGTTTTGCAAATATGACAAACATTTTGCCGAAACTGGTATGAATTTTCAGTACAGTCTCTTGCATTTCCATATACTTCATGCAGTAAATATAGGTCTCTTTCGTAAAGCAGAACATTCCTCTCCCTATTCACAGGCGTGAACATGATGGAAGGACTTAACCCAAATTGAGAATTCAGTCCTAAATTGTGCAAAATCGGAATGCATGACATCCTTGGCCACTACCACAGCATCTTCATTGGGAGATGTCGAGAAGGAGATGTATTCAAAACCAGGATTAAATGGACGTGGATAGTCGAAATGCAGCAAATAGCTTTTTTCGTCTTCCACATACCTAAAACGAATCGACGTATAGTACGAAAATTTTTGCATCAGGTACTCTGCCAACTGAGCATTGGTAGCAGTGTAATCGTAATCGGCCCAGTATTCTTGAAATCTTCTCCCAATACAAAAGTTAATTTCCCGTTTCACAACATATTCTGAATTGAGGTCTCGTTCGCGACTTTCTTCTGTACGAGTCAGAAAATCATGCTGAAGCAACTTGTCCATGGATAGACATCGATCCGGCCAGGTGAGATTTCTATCAAAAATGTGATTGCGATGACTGTGGTTGCACACGATTTCACCATTTCGGAATTCAGTATACATATACTTCTCCCTGCAATGGTTAACTGCCAAAATTGGCATCACTGTACCAACAACCAACAGCAGTCTGAATATCGCCATGTTGAAACTGCGCCACTGTACGATTACGAGCATTCAAGCCCCTATTTATAGGCACAGGCAGGCAGTGACGCATTTCCTGTTTGACACACTGCGCCAGTTCATGATAAGGCCAGCATGTACATCTACAAAAAATTCATCATACTATTTTACATGCTCGTGTTTATAGTTTTATTTTTGAAACCTGTATTTTTATTCAAGCGCACATTTTACAAACTAAACTTTAAAGTAAACTATCTAACAAGTTATCTGAACTACGATATGAGCTGAACAGGATTAGAATCACTACCACACCCTGCATTTGATGTAAATCTCGAAAGGCGACAGGTATGATAGACGAAAATTTTAGCTGTGTGAATGGTCTGTACCTGGGACAAGAAGACGTGCATGTTAATTGTAGCGATAAATGTTCTAGTAACAATTTTGAATACAAATTCATTAAAAAAGAAAATGATGTAACTACCCACAGTAAATGGTTAACTGGGGCCTACTGTTTACCCAAAGAAATTGCAAAATGTAACTTGAATGTTTAATCAGCCATTTGGTCCATCGATGGCTACTCATGCGTGCCAAAAAATCAACTGGTAGGAGGAGAAAGCGGCAATCAAATCATAGGTTGTAATGGTTCATTTATAGATAATTTAACCAACGAAAAGTACGAAGGTTTTGTTCCAGAATCGTTTAATATGAACGATCTAAATGAAATGATCGAATATAATGGTGGAAGATCGGAAATACTCAGGTTCGAATGTTGTCCGAAAAACGATTCTGCAAATAATGCATTGTTGAAAATGCCAGAAAACATTGGGTCTCATTTTGAGCGAACTGTCAATTACTGTGCATGTCTGATACAAAATGCCGGTGATGACGTCAAACCAAATTGGGAAAAAGGAACCTGCGAATGTGGCATCGGTGGTAGCAATCTGTTTAAAGACGAAAGAAATCTGTGCACATCATGTATATCAGGTTGGGAAAAAGCTCCTTTGAGTTTACACGGTTCAAAATATAGCTTTGGGATAGCTCGTACATGCATAAATAAAAGTAGGCTGCCAATTTTGTACTATAAACTAATGTTTCCGTGCGTTCCAAAATCCATCAATTCAAACACAAATTGTGAATGGGCTCCATTACTTGCTACCAACACATACACTCCCATTGCTTTAGAAAATATGCTCAATGTATTGTAAGCATGATACAGTATTTAGTCATTCCATTAGTTATTATCATCGTATTATTAGCTTTTGTAATAATTCAAAAAAGAAATAATAATACAATTAAAAACATTGATCATCAAACTTTTGACAAAGGTGACTTAATCAATTTGAAAGAAAAAGTAGTGGAGGTCAACAACAAAGTTAATATGTTAGATACAAAACTATCAAATAATATAAACATCTTATTTTCAGATGTAATAAAAATCTATGAAACAGCAAAACAGTTATCAAGAGAAGTAGAAAATTTAAAAACCAAAGTGAATTCAAACTGAAATTAGCAAGTACGGTATGTAAACATTTGTGCTTTTGCACAATTCACTTACCTTTATACTGCCCCAAAACATTTATAAAAGTGAGCTAGTAGATATACTGAACCAATCCAATAATATGGTCTACAAAATAATTTTTATTTATAAAATTGAAATAAATTTAAAATTTTCAAAGTGTCTGTGGTGAAGACAATTCCGGTTTAAGTTTAATTAACAGGTACCATTTCATTCGGTAGTTTGAAACTGCACCAACATATTGATAGTCTTCTACGAACCTTTCTTCATATTCGCGACGTTCTAAGTCGGCAGTCATGTTTGCTATTGAATTTGATATACATGGAACATTTATACTAAACCTGGTATTAAAAATCTCATTTAAAGTATTCGCAATCTCAAGTATTCTATTGTCACTAGTTACAGAAAGTAAATAATTTTCAACAACTTTGGCACCTTCTATCTCATTGGCTCGACGTAAGAGGTGCATGTTTAACTGTAAAAACATGCTCCTCACATTTTTGTTCATGTCTGCCAATGGTTCAAAAGTGGATAAAAGTGTAAAATATAAAATAAATTCTTCATTTTTGAAAATATTTTTCAACTTTTTGTAATGTTCCCATTCCTCTTCATTACTCTGTAATGTTCTTTCAAATGTAAGTGTTTAATTAACGAACATTCTGTTTTCTGAATCTAGACGAATATCAATAGCTTGAAAAAAATTACACAAATCATTTGCATTTACAAAAACAAACCGCGAACACCACATTATAGAAAAAAAGGTTTCATTTAAATTAGGTAGCTTGACTTGAGCAATGCTCACATCGAAGCCAAAATAATATTCCATTATACATGCCATATTGATGGTTGCTCCTATATGACTACTGCTCACTGTACCAAGTTAACAAACACTACTACTACACTCTGTAGAAATGAGCAGTATATATACTGTAATGAAAGGAAGACCTTATCTTATTTTTTAAAAAAAAATTGTCTTATTTTCGAAAAAAATCTCGTTTGAATCTATCAAATGAGCAAGGAATGGACAAATTACATACATCTGCTCTCTTTGGTGTCCAGATACATACTGAAAAATAAATTATACCTACACGAGACCCCCTGACAAAACAGTGCTCGATGCTGATTGGTCGAATTTCGCGATCTGAAAACTTTCCTGTGCTCTGATTGGCCAAATTTCAAAAAGGGGCGTGGCCAGACAGCCAAGTTTATATAAAGAGCAGAGATTCGCGCTCGTACCTTCCAGTCTAAATTAAAATATCCTAGAGACAGGAAGGGTAGCGAGGCTGACTGTCAGGTCTTATTAAATATAAAATATAATATATAGCTATAAACTATTACTTTTACCTTTAATAAGTTTTAGGCTGTAGCTGTGGCTGGCCAATGTTTTAGAGCCACCTCGCAAAGAAAATTTGGACCCTTCCCAACTCTACATTTGAGATCTCACATATGCTTGCACTTCAAATTTCAACATTGGAAGCACCTAGATGTAACCCACTTTATTAGACCCCTTCCCAACTCCAAATTCTAGGCTTCTCATTGCTTGGATCTCAATTTTCAACACTGGGGTCCAACATTTGATTACATCCCAAATTTTCAAGTTTGGGACATTAAATACAAGCAAATTCAATATTTTAGAAATCAGTTTTGCGTTGCAGCAACATGAAGACGAGTAATGAAAAATCTATATCGACCTCATTATGATTAAAAGGTGTATATGCAGCAAAATATACTGTTTTTGGTTGAGCTATGCCAGTTTGATAAGCTTTTTTGTTATAATGATGGTATGCAGTAAAATATTCTGGGGTTATCAGAGAGCAGTGTACATACTGAATTGCAATTCATCCTGGTCAAAACTTTAATATTTGCTTAGCAACAGTTTTGTCATCTAGACACATTTAATTAATTTAGTACTATTAATTACACAACAAAAATTTGTTAAAGAAAAAAGAAACAAGTTCATTCAAATACCTTGCAATAGTCAGTGCCATGGAGATGTTGGTGTTGATCGAATATTAGGGTTGATCCAATAATATGAATACATATAGTGTTACAAAATAATAAGCAATTTTTTTCAGTTGGGGGCCACAGGTCACAAATTGTGTTGTTAGGTGTTGGTTCATTGAAATGACTATTTTTCATTACTTTTTAAGATAAATAATTAAATAGAAATAAAACATACCCTTTAATGTTCGACTAATAACGGACTCTTTTTCAACGAACCTTTTTTCATATTCGCAAAGTTCTGTGTCAGCAACCATTTTTCCAATCATATTCGATGCATGTGGAACGTATCGACCAAATTTGAATTCGAAAATTTCATCTAAAGAGTAAGCGACATCGGCTTGTCTATTTTTACTGTTTGAAAATACTAAATAATTTTGAATAATCTTAGCTCCTTCTTCATCTTTGGCTCTCCGTAGAACGTGAATGCTTTATCATGCAGTTCACATTCTTGTTCGAGGTCACCACCACATATTCAAATAAGTAATCCAAAGAAAAAAGAGAAATAAATTCTTCATTTTTAAAATTACTTCTAAAGCTTACGTATTGTTTCCACTCGTCCACGTTATTACATAAACCTTTTTCGATTTGTAATGTGTAATCTACTGTGGAAATTTTATTCCAATTTATTGGAACACCAATTGTCGCAAAAAATGACCGAACATGCTTTGCTTGTATGAAAATACCCAACGAACAACACATTATTCTAAACAGAAAGACTCTTTCAAAATTTGGAAGCTTGACCTGGGCCATACTTACATCAAAGCCAAACGATATATCAAATATGTTCACTATATTATTGGATCACGGACTGATGCTCACAATATTCTCACTTTATCGTCGAGAATTGCTGTATATATATATGTAAAGCACCAGTATATTTTTCTGGGCAAAGTTGACTGCTGAGTTGCAAAAATTTTTTGTTCTCTCCTTTTCTTATCTACTGCAAAACTTAAAAAATTGCTTATGAATAGTTTCTTTATATACAAACCCAGTTTTTTATTCCCCTCCTCGCCTTATCAACTGCAAAGCTGAATAGGTAGTTTTTTTTTAGACTAATGTGCAAACAAACACATTTAAGTTTATTTTTTGTTTTTAAAAATAAGCCACAAAATGTCTCATACCAATATTTCGTTCGAAGAACTATATGCAAGATTCATTTCTGAGGAATATGGTGAAAAATTTTTCATTTATGTATTTATTACAAATTTGTACATAGCAATTGCCATAGTATTTTTTTAATTTTGGGATTTTTTCCAGCAACTGTATTTCATATAAAAGGAAAGTCATCAGCATAATTAACATTATTAGCTGAAATGGAACTGTCGGCACAACAGTCGAGTGTCGAAAATCAATTTTATAGTATTAGTGAAAACTGTTACAGGCAGTTATCAAAGTGGCCTGGAATAGGAATTATTTCTAAACAAAAATGGAATTGTTTTGTGGAGAAAATTTTAAACTGTCGCGAAGAATCTCTAGACGAAGATATTTTACATTTTGTAAATGAAAACGACCGTACGTATGAACCAATCATTTTGTTACACAGCATCGGCAGAACAACTCAAACAGCCTTCTCGGTGTATGGGTATGATTTGATACTGAATTTTGTTTACTTATTTTATGTGAAACGGGTGTTGATTGATGGTGTAGTACATCCAAGTAATTTAACAGATATCAGTTAATTGTTGAGGAACCTGGCTTATTGTAGAATTTTTTTAGATTTCGATTTTAAAAAAGAAGTTTGCGTATCAGATGCTGTTGCAAAAAATGGAAAAGAAAAAATCATATGTACAGTTTTAAATTTTTTACACGATTATTCATCTAAAAAAAATTCCATGTAACTTCTAGACCAAATAGCAAAAACTTTCACATGATTGTCTACTCTGTCATATTCGATGCGATAGGAAACCATATATTTTACGAACAACTGGCCAACAAGTTGACTTGGCTAACTTGTTACAATTTTGATAAACCTTTCGTGCTACTGTTTCCAGGTGGACAAAATCATTTTGTGGAAGGTGGAACTTTGTTCATGGACTTGAAAACTTTTTCTGAACTCAGTCCTATCGACATATGGAACGAAAGAGACAATAATTATTTTTACTACCAACCAGTCGACCTGAACGAATCTTGCCTTAATGTCTGTTCCATGATGTATTTAGATCAGGACCAAGTTCTCGAAACATTTTATTTCGACTACAGTAAACCATTTGTAAAAGGAAACTTTATGCTTTACAATATAAATAGGGGAAAATTCGTAAAGTATTTATCCAGGGACAATAAAATTTTGCACGAGATAGACAATGAATTGTGCAAGCAGTTTTT
Source organism: Medauroidea extradentata (assembly GCA_003012365.1). NCBI lineage: Eukaryota > Metazoa > Arthropoda > Insecta > Phasmatodea > Phasmatidae > Medauroidea > Medauroidea extradentata. The sequence goes on along the minus strand of PNEQ01086347.1, from coordinate 4,550 downwards.
TTATTACGGTAATGATTTCGAAGAAGTTTTCCATGCACATTTTCCCCACGAATATTATCAGTTGTACGAGTATACATTGTTGACAAACGATCATTTGTTGAAAGATAAGAATTTTTACGATTGTATAAACAAAGTTACCAGCATACCAGAACCTGAGGAAATTGATAGGGCAATAATCGAAGAGGGAACCAAAACTAATTTCGACAAAAAATTCAATTCAAACAGTTTCTTTCCCTTTGATGACAAACAACTGCAATACATTGCAAATGTTAAAAAATTGAACGAGTTGAATAAAGCTGCCAGTAGCTTTTGTCACGAAATACTGACGAGTCTGGAAACGGACAACCAGCTAACTCCTTTCGTTCTGGCATTCCTGTATTTTCGTTATTGTAAACGGAAATGTCTTAAGATAGAAATGAGTCCATACAACATGAAAAGTATTTTTGACACATTTGAAGTTCTGAACAATGGTAATGATTTTTTCAAAGAGAAAAGTAGTGGGAAAAAAATTAGTAAAAAAACATGTTCGGACATTGTCGAAAACGAGGATGGCAAAGACGAAATTATCGAACAGTATCTAGAATTATGTAACAAAAATCCAACAAATAACGTCTATGTAGAGTGTCAAAATTTTCCAGAACACAATCAAATTTCGGTATACTTAGTCGAATGTGATGATTCGACTATGCAAATCGAGCAGGATTGTTCAAATTTCGACGGTCCAAATTTCTGGAAATCTCGATGTTTATGGTTGATGCACATCATAAAGATAATGTTGGATGAAGGGGTCGTTACCTCGACGTTATCAATGATGATCAAATATTACAAAAACAGAAAGTTAAACTTGCACATTTTTGCCAATTTTTTGCTAAACTTTAAAGACATTACCAATCATGCTATATTCATCCTATTCAAGTGGGGCACACTTTCGGTTAATGCAGAACAATACATGAATTTTGGATACCACAAATCGGACATGTTTTATTTACTGACGAATTCTGGAGAGAATGAAGTATCCCTCTCGAAATTATGGCACCGGTACAAGGAATGTTTCAACTTTGATCGCTTGACGAGTCCCTTGGCTGAAATATTCATTTCGGAAGTCATGCTGGCTCAAAGGAACAGCGACACGATCGATCATTTCAACGGCCACTATTTTGACATAAAGGTAGCATCAGAAATATTGTTGAATTTTCCCAACACTATTTATAACTCGAACATGGTTTCCACTTATGATGTAGAATCAAATTTCATGACGTACGGTTTTCGGAGACCCATAGGTATATTTCATGGAATACTAAACACTTACGAATTTAATGGACCATCTCTGAAATCGTTGGTGTACATAAAATCCATGAAATTGTTGGAAGATGAACTGTACGCACTGATGTGGGCACCGACCTTGCAGAATAAGATGATGGATATATATTTTAAAGTACCTCATTTTATCAGACTATTACACGAAAATATTTTGTCTGTAGTTTTGTTATGTCCCCTTATTCCTAAAAACTTGGAAGATGAATTCAGAACTGTTGATACAACACATTTGGCACCACAGTACGCCGATGGTAATTTTGTTGTAATTCGTAACGATTTTAATAAATTAGAGTACTGGCATCCGCAAATCATCAACATAATTAAAGACGAAATTGGTTTCGAATCTCGGTATCCAGTTTTGTACACTGCATACAAATCTGTACTGTTGTTCCTGTGTACGTTATCGCACTCTTTCTATATTGAATCGCCTGTATTTTCAATTTTCATCATCACGATGTTTGGACGTGAAATGTACGAGTACTTGGGTTTGCCACCATTAGAGTACAATGAGGATAGCTTAAATCTAGCTAAAAATGGCGAAATGTTGACTAGGAATATGAATGGAAACGATTGTCAGTCTCGGGATGGAGATACGTTACAAAAAAATCGACGAATTGGAAAAAATGGAATTTTCCATTAAAAAAACGACATTCTGGGTGCTTTTCATACGATGCTGCTCGAATATTTACGTTTGAAGCAAGATGAGCTCTCGAAAAAAACACCAATTACTGTAATCGATGCAGAAACAAGCAACACTGAAGATGATGAAATGCAAGTGGATATTTGCGAAAACGATTCAAAGGTTGTGGTGAAAACAACAATGGGGTGCGGGTACACCATGTTGAATCGTTACCATGTACACTACATATTGAATAACTTAAATTTGGATTTCAACAATTTGCCAAAAGTTAATGCCTTGGATTTTTCACATAAACACCTTAAACTCGCATTGCTCAGTCTATCATGGTTCATCCGGATTGGAAATCGGCACGCGTATGCAGACACTCGATTTTTCATGTGGTTGCATGCAAACAAGTTGAAAATTTACAATGATCTGAAAAATCTGATATACTCGACAGTCGGCCCCTTACTTTACATGAATAACGTAATGCAGCTGGGAATGTTACAGAAAGAATTTTGCGAAAATACAGAATACGAAATTCCTCTAAATTATTCAAATTTCGAAATGCCTGTCAAATTCGAACACGATTGCAATTTGACAGTGCACCAATTCTACCCCAAAGAATACATCAGCACCAACGAGGAAACATACATCCTTAAAAATTACATGGACGACATTTACACTGGTTTTGCTTCGTTGATTATTCATTCGGGAGTAAATGAACACACGTTCGTAGACATTCTAAAGTACATGTGTTCTATTTTGTACAAGGGAAATTTCAATCGAAAATGTCTATTGATGACCAGTCGATCGGGAACAGGGAAAAACGTTTTCGGAGAATTACTGTCTCGAATATTCAAATCCCTCACTGGCAATCAACTTTCAACGCAAAGCATATCGAGTGAACAAAAGAACGACTACAACGCATCTGCATTGCTGAGTGCCACTAACTTAATATTGTGGGTGGACGAAACCGAGACGCTGAGCAAATTCATGAAGACTTTGACAAACACAGGTATCATAAATTCACGCGGAATGTTTATGAACAGAATGGAAGAGTACAGAATCGCCGGCAAACTATTCATTTCCACGAACAGACCTCCTGCAGGTAAAGATCTCGCCTTGCACACCAGACGTTTACCCGTGGAAAAAAAATGTGTAGACAGATTGTACTAGCACATTGCGGAATTTTGGCTCCCATCCCCCCAACATCGTGAAACTTACATGGTGTAATATTGTTGGGAATTGGTAGAGGATACTGCATTACCACAGCATCCGGATTTCCCAACGATACACACCTTAATTTGTGTTGCAAGAACACTTCCTTTCGCTCTCCTTTTACAATAATGTGAAATCCTTGTTCGTTCATTTGTGATATAATTAAATCCAACTCGTCAGTTGTGATGTAACCATTCCGGCTTACCAAATCTAATTTTGGGGTCCAATATAATCCATGGTGATTTACTGCCAAAGATAAATTTTGATTTATCGCTTGTATGGGTAGTGTAAGGTGAGGTAAATCTTGCAACACAAAATAATTAAAGTACGAATATTCATTACCTATTCCGTCTGCGGAGACCTCCACCGGCTTGTAATCTCCAGGGAAATACCCCTGGAGCAGCTGCAGGTCCATTGCAATCAGTCGATTATTTTTGTAACTTCCAATGATGCCATCAAAGAAGCCACGAAGTTCGCTGGATGTCTTGCTCATGATGCTGGTCGATGTAGATACTATCTGTTGCAATACAGAGTGATGCTGTTTAAGTCTGGGTGATGGTCGAGTATTTATACAATATATTCATTTGTAAAAATCAGCAATTCTTCATGTCAGCTGGCTGACCTCTACAACTAGTACAGCAAAACTTGTTTTTATCACTTCTTCTCCCCCCCTCCACCCACTCCTTCTTTCAGCAAACATTTTTACTTGGCAGTCTCGATTGCTTGCTTCATGTATGCACAATTTGCAGCAGCACATTTTGCCATCACTTGAGGGACCATGTAATGAAATTAGCACGAATTCCACGATTTGGGAAAAAGTAAAGGGAAATGCTTGATTATTGCATTGTTTAACTTTTGCTTGAAATACACTTCCTTCTGATATCACCTCACAACGAAGTGCATTCCTTTTTCGTTCAGGGGCCCGTTTCACAATACATACAATTTACACATTTATAAAGTACAAGTTACAAGAGAAAGTTTACAAGTGTCTTGTAGGTTTCGGTTCACTATAGAATCATATTTACTTGTATAGATGGGGTGCAACCAGTTTCACAACACATTCAAGTTTACAAAGTACAAGTTCTCCAAGAAAATGTTGACAAGTGCTTGTAGATTTCGTTTTACAGTGAAATAGTATTGACTTGTATAGTTTGGGTAGTTTAACAAGTCAGCTGATAAAAGTTTACAGGTTTATTGTTTTGTTGATAGCAGTGCTGTTATTATTTGTAGCAATGGCCCCGATTCTAGTTACTAATGAGAAGAGACTGATAGTATTACAAAAAATAAGAGAAGATAAAGACATTCTTTTCGGTGCATTTTCTAAGAAACTGGACAAAAATATCAAGAATGAGAAGTGGAAAGAAGTTCATAGTTTGGCGCAATCGGTTGGCTT
>PNEQ01086333.1:0-29884 GCA_003012365.1 Medauroidea extradentata | reverse complement strand
AATTCATTTAACTATTCATTTACTTCGAATAACTTACCTAATTATGAACGTTCCCTACAGAAGGTTCCCATGCTGTGACGCCCAAACGGCGGTTCCGCCTATCTCCGGTATGATTCTATAAGTGTAAACGTGACCATCTGAACGTACCTGAGTAGTTGTCTCTGAGCACCGGCGCTGAGGGTCGCAATATTAATGGCAGTAGAATCCGTCATGGCTCCGCCGAAGCCAATGATCTGCTGGTTCAAGTCTGAGCTGTTCACGAGCAGGCTGGCCACTCCTGCACACAGCAACTCCCCTCATTTCTCCCCTCTCCCAACAACCATGTTTGTCTGTACCACACACTACTCTATTCTGTGGCCTGGATCAACAGTGGCCGGATATCAAAGAGATACAACTCATACATTTCATATTGAATGTAAGCTATTATTCTTTGAAAAACCTATTCCATGTTTTCATGTAGTAAGGCGATAACTCAAGTTTAATAACAAAAGCAAAAAAAAAAAAACTATATTTTTAGTGTTTGTGGATTTTGTGTGAACAATACCCATAGCAATTACGAGGTACAGTGTAAACAATAGTGTAATTCGAAAATTTATTCTTCCTCGTGGATGATGTAGATAAGCAGTATTCAAACTTCGAAACTAAAATTATCAATTTTTACATATATCGTATTACATTGACAGTATGAAGTTACCATGTACTTGTGACACAACACAGGTGTGTTGCAAGGGAAAAAATCATGGATTATCGGTACTGTACCACGTTTCTCGAGTAAGTTATTGCAGTGTTCAATTCTCATACATACTGTTATATATGTGTTGCCATTGCCATGACACTGTAGAATTATTTCCAGTTAATTCTGGTTGAAACTAGATGACTTTATCAGTCATAATTAAACACGATCGTTTAAGGAATACATAGAGTTCTAAATCTAATACATAATTTATTTTATTCATATTAGGTTGTATAATTTGCAGACCTAACGGGACAGCTGACAGCATCATTTTCGTTGGACCTGTGTACCAATCTCACCGCAGACCATTCGCAATATTCCAACTTTTATTGATTAATGTGTGTAATAAATCACGTATAGCAATATTATTATTGTAATTCAAAGAAAAATTTAGTCTTTATTTAATGCATAAAATTACGCATAAAATTCGTATTTTAAAGGTAAGGTTGGTCAAAACTCCGTATTTTCAAAATTTTGCAAGGCGAAAGTACATTTGAAAGGACTGTGCTACGAACACTCGCACATTGGGAATAATTTCAATGAACAAGAACAAACAATATGTATGGACTGATTGTTTTCATTCTTTGATCATTTTCAACAGAATTCACAATATTTTAACAACACTGTAACTCCAGTAGCGTGCATATAACTTCTACAAGTCAAAATAGATTTATTTCATACCACTGAGTCTCATAACCCACGAACTAAGTAGCTGTAGAACTCAAATCGACTTCACTCCTGGACGATGGTGTGCGAGCAATACCTAGGGCTTGATATAATGTCACGTCTGGTAGTGAAACGAATGATTATGCGACTGTTAAGATGTTCGTGAAATAACCTCACCTAAAAGGCATAACTGGAATTAGCAGTAAGGACTTTTGTTAGTACACGTCAGCAGGTTGCATGAAAAGTGTTTGAAAGTATCAATAGTAGGCGTATTTTCGTGGTAGAATTGGTAACAACGACGTGGTTTGGAGCCAGTTTGCACTAAAATTTGTTGTGAGATCTCGGCTACAAAATCACCTCCGCTCATTTGCTTTTGGTTAACATGGCTGGGAGCTCGTTAGCAGGGTTTGGTTACCCCGTGTTATATTTTACGTGTTTGAAATCAAACTTTCCATACGTTACACATTTAACTTATAAAAAGTATGAGCAGATCAACTTCAGAACTAGTTCGCTGAAGGAAGCCAATGTGGGCTCTACGATGCAGCAAATTTTAAATCACATTAAGTCTCTGCATTAAGGACATTGGTGCATGGAAAACAGAAAATAGTTAAACTGCACTTGTTGCCTTTTAGAATGACCACTGTTGTTACCTGCATAAAGTTACATGTCCTGAACACAAAACTGGTAGTTGCAGCTGCATTTATGAGTTCGAGAGGAGTTGACAAATTTACGCACACTTTTCAGAACGTCGGCTCGTGAACACGTGCTTTATGTGATATTATAATAGAGGAAGATAATGCAAATAAAAGTTTTATTTTATGACTTCAAGTTTTTATATTACCGATTGGTCACGTCAATAATTGTATGTTTTACTTGGGGCACAGCGAGGTGAAGCAATGGACAGGATCCGGGTTAGATGCCTGGCTCCGGCCATCCTGTTTCCAGTTTCCCTGGAAATCACTCCATGCGAATACCGAGATGGTTCCTTAGACAGGATTTGGACGACTCCCCCCCCCCCCATGTACCGCTTTCTACCAAGACCTTGTGCTGCCCAAGGGCACGTAGCTTCCAGTATAAAAATAAATATATTGTTTCATATTGGACTGATATGTTTTTTAAGTTATACGCCATGTTTACGAAAGTTGCATGAACACACTAAATTCAGCTGGACTTTGTACGTATGCAGTACTGCCCCCCCCCCAACCCAAACCCATATATTTTATAATAGTATACTGTATACATGAACTTATTTCATATCTGAAATCCTACCAAATTTGACTTACTAACAGTCCTACGATAAGTTATGTTAAATTAAATCATTCTAGTGATCCACAAGTTCAAGTTGATGGTCATTTAAATATGCCCTTATAAACCGAAATACAAGTCTGATTATAAACATTGTTCGTACTCTGAAGACTACTTCTAAAATTTAGATGAGTGTAAATCAGGTATAAACAGGTATCGATTCAGAAACTCATTTTATTGGCAAGTCACGTGTATTAATTATTGATTGCCTCATTTAATATTTTATTTGGTTTATCAGTAACAACCTCTAATTAGAACGAGATGTTGTAAAAACTCTTAAAATCTTCATTACATTACCAAGCCCTTTGTAAAGGAACCTGCCTCCGGATCAGCCGGAGGGGTGGACAGTTAAGGCTGTGATTGGCTGGGAGTGAAGCATGTTCTCTTTTAGTTTGATTTACTATCTAAGCGACATGACCTCGCAAGTGATAGCCACGAAGAAGACTGGAGCCGGAGAGGGAGAGGAGAAGGTTAAGAAATTGGCTGGAGGCTAACCAATGCAACATTAGCAAGCAAACACCCCATCTTCCCAAGAACACCTAAGTGATACCCTACAATACCTGCCATAACCTTTTGGTAGATGTGACATTTGTGAGGCACTCACATGTGACCCCTCCACACTGCCTATATTTTTCCACCTGTCCCCAAGGCTTACCTCTGTGCATGTCCTTTTTCGACTATTGTCGGCAAACAACTGAAGATAATCTCCGCGTCCTCCAGCATTATCCATTCTCCCCCATCACTACCCCTTCCACCTTCCCGAGTTGCTCCCAACACTTCAGGACTAAATCTATAACCTACTCCTCAGTATACTGCAGCTCTTCGTGACAAAAATCATATGTTTAGGACTCGCACACTCCTATTAGTATATAAGTTAATCATATAGATTTTCACACCTACGAAATAAAATCCCACTCATGTATTACCAAAACATGCATTTCTCAAATATAAACACTTCACAGTCTTTGAAAACGAATACACTGCTAGATATGCCACAAGGTAAGACACTCATCTGTAACACACTCATAACTTTATATGTGCAGTTTAGAGCAAACGAGAGACTAGAGAGATGCACTACTGTAAGACAGTATTTCAAATCACTCGTACACAGGTAGGTATGCAGACAAAGAGACTCGCTTTGTTGTCATAACGTTTTAAACTACAATTTCTCTGCAAAATAGCAATGCCAATGCAGTTGGTTAGTACTCAGTGTACCCTCGCAGACGTAGGCGTGCCTTAGATTCACCTTACCTTCCTGCCACGATATTATTTAATCTTGTGGAGGAACAGTAACATGTCCACCAGGTAAAATAATGATGTAGTGTATCGTCACCTGCCGACTACACCACCGCACAACTTTTGTTACACATTTTATGTAAGTTTAAACAGTATGGTTTCGAGATCTGAACCAACACTGAGTTCACCAAACCTCGCTTAAGAAAGGGCAGGTGGTCCTGCAACAGGAGTATTTGAAAGATATAAGCCTTAACGCTCGTTCCTGTTCGCACACATTCCCCCTCCAGCAGGATGAGTGTATAAGTTTAGATCGAGGAGTCATCTGACCAGCAGTCTCGTCCTTTATCGCTCTTGTTACATATTTTCTCACACAAGAGAACTTTTGCGGATTATCTAGTACATAATTGGATGTGTCAAATCATATCAGAGGCGATACTTGAGTATACACATCGTGACATTCTGCCTCGTAAATCATACTGTGTCGCAACACTACAGACGCAGAGAAGGTAAAGGAATTTTTTACGTGTAAGTGTAATGAAAACCGTAAAGATATAGTATTAACTTGAAAGATCAAGAACTACAGCAATAGTGTACAGTGGTTCGTCAAACATAACTGACAATTTCTCAATGTATATTGCAGCATGATTCTTGACGAGAATTTCACTTCTCTTAAACGTATGATGTCCAATTAAGTTCGCAACACCGTATTTTGTCGTGTACCGAGTACCGACGCAGATGTCACTCTCTCGACGAACGTCCTGAATCGACTTTCCATAAATAATACTGTTCATTCGTTTCCAAATGTCTCCCATGTCTGAGCATATTTAGGGCCAGTTTCACCAACGAAGTTTAACTTTGCCACAAAGCGAGATTAACAAAACTCGATGAAGAGCTAAACCTGGGTTTAAGTTACAGGTGTGTTCCACCAACAACACAGCGAGTTTATGTTACTAGAGATTAGTTAAACTTAGCTGCACGATGGGTAGTGTGAGCTGAGTTACCTTAATTGTTTCGGAAATACCCGAACACTAGTCGGAAATTGCCGAATGTGAGTTTGCGAATTACTTCATTTGGAAACTTTGTTACAGCGCTCTTGAGGGGAAGGAGGGAGTGTTTGCATCATACTATATAAGGGGGGGGGGATACAGCTAGGGGGCTAGGTACCCCTGGGTAAATTTGGAGCAAAGCCAGAACGAAAGACCAGGGAAAGATGATCCAGAAAATATAATTTACATAATTTTATTGCTGTAAAGGCAAATATTTATCTACACACAATTGTTTAGTTATATTCTCGTCTGTATATTTTTTGTTAACCTGAAAATACCAGACGTGAAACAGAACCTCGTACACTGTAAATTTTGCTTGTACTTTTACAAAGAAACTCTTTGGAAACCCAGTTGCCAAAGAAATTCCTTGTAAAACTACGATGGTTGTCGTAATAAAATACAATGTATATATTCGTAAAATTACAAGGAATAGACTTGTAGTTGTACTTTCAATAAGGAAAAAAAAATTTAAATGCTCACAGCCCTTCAAAAATAACCCTAAACTTATTTATCAATTAACTTTTGAATAAAGGAAGTTAACATGAAATTGTTTTGAAAATAAAAAAAAATTGAAGGTGGTAAGCGTCGAACCACTTTCCCCGCTCGTAGAACCTACGCGTCTTACCTTTTTTTTTTTTTATAAAAATGTTTGGTACAATGGCAAGTCTAACGCCTCGCCACTGCACCAAACATCTTCCCCCCCCTTTAAGTTTGTTAATTAATACAATTCCCCAGTAACTGTGTATTGTGTAGTTGTCGTTGTAATGGTAAGTTGTCTTCTGGCACACAGACAAGACGAACACAAACACCCAGTCCTGAACCCGAGGAAGTGGTTGTAAATGGCACCTCCCCGGCCGAGAATCGAACCCGCGACCATTGCCTCAGTAGCCAGTAGCGCTAACAATTTTTTTTACTTTTTATTTTTAAAAAATGCTTGGTGCAGTGGTGATGCGGAAGCTTCCGCATCATCACTGCACCAACCATTCCCCCCTTTAACGTGACTTAATTTGAGTGACCCCAGTACTTGTCGTGAGAAAATTTGTATAGTGACAATTTTTGAGACCCAAATGGACAAACACAAATTTACACCCAGCCAGACCTGGGAATCTAACCCAGAACCCCCCGCATCAAAGCCGGCCACTCAACCAACTGAGCCACGGGGGGTCGGCTTCACTGAGCCAAGTGGCCGGACTCTAGACTACTGTGACTTCTGTACTGTCGATGTATGTATCAATAAAAGTGAATGGACCGATTGTTTTGACAAACGGAAATGTATTTGGAAGTCTGGATCATCATACTCATTATAATAATGATTTCTTTCTCTAATCCGACGAGGCAGATACACAGGAATAAAGTCTTCATCGTCTGTATTGTCTTCAAATACCAAATTATACTGTGCTCGCGCCATTTTATAATGAACTTAAGCGAGATTAGTGACGTTACCCGGCCAAAATCGAGCAGTTAAATTTAATCTCGCTTAAGACGATAAAATCAAGTTTAATTGCTTGGTGAAACCCAAAACGTGTATAATCGAGATTAAGTGCCGATTAATCTAGATTAAATCGCTTAAACTTGGTTGGTGAAACCGGCCCTTATACAAGTAAAACCTAATGTGCGGAGCCATGTAATCCTTCTGATCAAACCACAAAATGCAATGAACATGTTCGAGAGAAGTCATTTTCTTCCTAAGGTACTGCTGTAGTGTTTCCCCGTGAATAACATTATTTTCTCACGGTTCCTGTGTTAGCAACAGTTTTCTGTTGAGCTGTTTTGGTTAGTACTCACTACCCTACACCTGTCTGCAGACAGATGTATGCAGAAAGCGGGTATTTGTTTGCATACAGCTATATGCCACATGCTCTATGTCCACTCAGTTTTAATTTGGTGTAAAGTAATTATAGCCGTGGTAGCTGTTGCAGATATATGTGCTAATTATTTGGTGATTCATTTAAATCGTAAGTTGCAGATGAAGCAGTATTGGAATCTGGAGTTATTAAAAAGCAGTGGCAGTATGTAGAGAACAAGGAAAATTAAGTTTGAGGATGAAATAGGGTTAACGAATTTTCTTCGCATGGCCATATAAGACTTTGATGAACTTTTAGTAGCCTACTGATGGGTCCAAGAATTTGCAAATACGACACCAAGTTGAGGAGGGCAGTTTATATTCAAGAAGGCTGACAGTTTGCCTTAGATGTCTTGTTAGAGGAGATATTGTTAGTAGTTTTTATTACACTGTCAAGATTTCAATATAACTCGTCTCAGCGATTGTGCCAATAATTTGTGAAGCGAATATCTCTTCCTCAAAAGCCACGTCAAGGTGATATCATAAGTTGATATTTCACACATTTATGTATCAGTAAGGGTTAACCTTAGCTTTATTTATTTCCCAAAATTAAAATTCAACCTTAGAAAGTGTACAAATGAAACACCATCGATAAGAAATAATAGAAAGAAGGTTTCAAAATTAAAAGAGATGTTTTTCAAATAAAGTGATCATTGCTGCAGTGTAATTTTTGCAGCAAAAGAATGTAAAACTATGTATTTTTTTATGTTTTAAGATACTCTGGCTGCGTTTACGTATATTAATTTAGTCCCGAACATGTTCGTTCAAGCCGATTTGCACCAAATTGTATTCAGATCCATCGGCAGTGGAGACTGTAATATCATACGAATCTTGAAAGTACTTTAAATACGCGGCTGAGATAAATATTCCGTAAAAACAGGAGACAAAGTGGGTGCAGAATTCGGCCTCGGTACACAAATAGATGTGCTGTAACATGGAGATGAGGAGGATACTGTTGGTGATGAATGTAAATAAAGATTATTTTTTTTTTTTTTTTGGTGTTTGGAACAAACGAAGCATGGATTTTTCCTCGGGGTTTATGAGAAGGTTGGCCTTGAAAATTCACCTGTACCAAGATAGAAGCTAATGCCGTCTATAAGGTGTTGCGCTTTAGCTATTTCATATCTGCTTCTTTCACAGTTCCTCAGTTTGTTGTCTACATGTTCCCAGTACATGGTGATTTCCTCATGTTTAGCAACAGAATCGGCCAAACATTTAATTACTTCTGTATTTATTTTTATCTTCAGTTTCAATTTACTAAAATGCCTTCGAAACTGATCACCATCTTCGTTACCCCTGTCGCCAACCTCGGAGTCGGTATCTCGGTATAGTTCCTGAAGTTGTGCGTGCTGTTTAAATTTGTAACATAGACATAAACTACTACAAATTATCTTATTAAAAATTAATATATGGTAATATATTAGTCAAGGTGATTATTTTTAAAAGAGTATTTTAATAAATAGTAACACATAAGATATTTAAGTCTGTAAATTATTTTTCAGGAACCAAGTTCCGAATAGGATTGGAGGACAATAGCATAATGTTACTCCAAAAGATGGGAACTTCCCGCACTTCACTGAAAGTTTGGACAGAAAACAGCCCCAGCTGAAAGTGGAAGTTTTTTCCTTATTTTCGAAGGCTGTCACAATTTCATAATGATACTTTAGCCGGAAGCAAATGATAAAATTCTGTACGTTGATGTAGGTTGTCACGTAAGACTTAATGATGGGAAAAGTGTTTACTTTCACAAGGTTCCACGGTGACTTGTTGAATGAAAATATTATGCTGCCTGCTAGAGACTCTGTGCATGACAGAGAAAAACTAGTTCCATACGTTATTGTCGCCGATGATGCTTTTCCTAGAACAGAGAAGGTTATGAAAGTGTACAAAGTCAGTATCCGAGATTGATGATAATAGTGAAACATTCACTTTAGCATGCATGTATTTGCATAACTTTCTCAGATGGAACATTCAGTATGTAAATGATTATACGCCCCCAGGAAATATGTACTACGAGGATCCAGAAACAGAGAATGTATGCTAATGGAGGAAAGAGGTAGATGATAATTTTGGGTTTTTTTCAGTTACAACTAGAGCCAAGAAGGTGTTCGTCGATAGCGGAGTGTGTGAGAGACGAGTTCTTTGACTACTTTTTATCACCACAAGGTAAAGTTCCATGGCAGACAGTTTCAATAAACTTGAAATCCATAGTAGAGATCGCTAGGAATTTGATATGTTCTTTCTTTGATAAAATTGAAGTAACGGCAAGTCACATCTTGCAAATGTTAAATTTCTTATGTTAATTGTACGTAGGTGGAAGTGCATATCACTTGCATGTCTGAGTTCGTAACTGTGGCGAATGATTTTAACATTTGTGTCAGTCCAATACCGTTTGTTTCAATATCATTGCATTAAAATCAGTTTCTTACAGTTAAATCATAGGAGAAACTTTCAAGATTTAAGTTGTAACAAAAATTCCTTCCTTTTAGTACATCGTAATTTCTTAGTAATGTTATTACAAAAGAGGGCTGCAAAAGGATTACTGAGATTCAAGATGGTGTACATATTGTTTTCTCACGCCTACAATAAACATGACAAAACCCCACATATATGTGTTAATCAACCCAGGATGTACTAAAACGTAGACTAGATGTTTTTAAGAGAAGTCTTTGTTGTAAATAAAGTAAAAACATTTGTTATTTATAATCTTGTCAACTATGAAGTTATGTCACAACAGGGCTGTAACCAAACAACACACAAGTGGATACTATATCGTCAAGTTAGTGCAAGAACTGGGTAACTTAAATTTTCGAAGACAAAGTTATCTGCAGATGTGTACACTACCTACACGGTTGTTCCATTTAATATGTATACATTTATAAATGTGTTAATTAGGAGTATTGATAGAACAAAAATTTGCATTTTAAAAAATAACTATTTGTATGACAAAAGCAATTTTCAGTGTCATAGTTGGATATCTCCAGCTACCTAGTTACCTAGTTGTAGCATTAAGCCGACGATATGTGAAATTTCAAACATGCTTTCTGTAGATATTTTTACTAGAATTTATTTTAGTGAACCTACTTTCAGTGAAATCTCTGTCTCGACAGTAAACAGAGTTGTGGCACAAGAGACCGGAGCGAGCCAGACATGCAACATAGTTTGACAATGCGACCACAGAGGAGGTCAGATTAGATATCTATTCAAAGTTACATGCTGCAGCATGTTAAGACCTCATTATTTTATGTTTTCAGACATTTCTTAACAAAGAAGCTTTAATTACAACACGTACGAAAAACTAAAACTGAATATTTATACCAACCTGATTTTCTGCGAATTTTATTAATATGCCTATACTGGCATTTGTCTTTAAACCCATCAGCTTCTTGCAGTGTTGGTTCTGCAGCACCATTATTCCAGCTTCTTCCTGATACTGCTCCTCAGAGTAGAAACATCAGTGGTTCGTAACTAAACGATGAAGCTTATTAGTAAGCTTTGTTAACTTGTTACGTTCATGACAAAACTGGCACTTTAATTATTTATTTTGTGTTACATTTCTGTAATTGCCACTTTATACTGCTTCCCAATTTGTGCAAGAACAGCACTTTTTTATTTTGTCTTTGTAATCTTCGCATGTCGCATCCCATAAAATTTACAGTTCATGAATGTCGTCAATGTGCTGTAATGTATCTTGCACATTCCAGGTAGCCATTGTAACGAACGCTCTACAACATATGACTGCGAAGTGAGGTAATACACAACACTGTAATATTTGTGGTGGTAGGGGTGGTACGGGTTGAAGGAGAAACAGTCGCGCCAAGCTGCATGTGTTTCCCATTCCAACCAGGAAACACATACATACAGATGTATGCAGACTATCTAGAAAGTTCACATACAGTCGGCATACAGTTGACCTTTGTATGAAGACAACTGTATGCTAGTGATTGGTGGTATGCCTTTTATTGGTGTAAGAGGCAGATCAGATAACACATCGTGATGTTCGTCAGAGAAGCGCAGATCTGCTTCCGCGGAAAAGCAAGTATCCCCGCGTGTCTTTGTCGAGAAGTCCCACATAGAATATTCACTTTCCTGCACCCGCTAATAACTACCGACAAGCAGCTTCGACAACATCGTACGACTGTAAGTACCATTACCGTCGAAGTAGTAGCTATATCTCGACATCTCTTCAGGATTTCATTGCTAGCCCATGTAAATAATGTTGGCCAATGCTTGCCTTCGTGAAACCTGTGTAATACAGCCGTAAAATCCACATTCGACAAACTAATATTTGTCAGGGTCAGTCATCATCTCCAGATGCATGCCAAACTTCAACATAACACCATCCCAGACTGTATCAGATGTCCAGGATCCAAACCATATGCATTTAAACATACACACCTAAAGTATTAAAAAACATATGACAACAAACACATGTCGACATGCAGATACAACATTTCATAATCCAGCATATTGTGACAGTATAAGACATTCCAATCGGGCAGAGCATCACCTCCATTCATGAAATTGTTAAATGCTTCCTCAGGAGATAGGGAGGTACCTTTTAAACTAATTATATATCGCAGATATTCATAAGATAAAACCCCCTTCGTTTATACTAAAGGGATGTGTGTGTAGTCTGGTACTACGAACTAGTACGTTTTAGCTGGGCAAACATAAAATTCCCAGCTAAAGATCCCAGCAATGTAGTAACATAATTAGAACTGTCTATAATCTTAACATGAACTGTCCGCGAGCCTCCTTGCACAGTCTGTACATACACAATATATTTGGTAATACACTTGTTGTTATCTATCCTGTTACCAGCGACTTTATTGTCACCTGGATTTTCAATATTCACACTATTATCAGGTTGTACAACACAAAGAGAGCTCAAGGGACTCATGAATGAGAAAGTGGCCATCATGGTTTTGCAAGTTGTAAATTACAGCTACGAGATAACTGGCTACTTATGTACAGCAAAGTACATTGTTTGTGGACTTTTCCCTTAATTTCACCAGTTAGGTGGTCGTGATCAATAACTTTATTTCTGTGTCCAATGTTTTCTCTACACTTTCCTTATTAGGTGCCCAATTTTGGAACTGTCTTAATGATTTCGTTAGAGGAATGTTCGTCTCGATAGCGAGTGTTTTAATGTGGAAATACATATTTTTGAAACGGTCATAGTTGCCGTCGAGTGAAGAGAAATCGATATTGCAATATTTTGCCAGTGTGGCATCATTGCATTTTGTGACATCACTGCTGAGCAGCCAATCAGTGGGGAGTGTGATTTAACTTAAAAATTTAAATGTTAAAATAAATATGGTGGTGGGTTATATTAATGTTCGAAATATTATTTATGTTAGAGCATGACTAGAATACATTACTTTAATTCATTAACCGAAAGCGCATTCGTAATTAATTTTTTTTACTTTTGGAAAAATTTAATCTCAATTAATTATAATATCGATGATATAAATTTGTGTGTATAATAGTCTTTATTATACACATAAATTTAAATCGTCGATGTTACAATTAGATCGCTTTAACTTTTAATTGGTTACAAAGTATATTTCCAGCTAGCGTCTTATAAATACCTAAGTATCTTGCATTATGTGTTTTATTACACCTTCAACGTATATATTTTACTGTGCAAATCTTTCTCAAATCAATTTTAATATTCAACGAGTTAAAATTTCCTGTTACGAATTCTTTCTTGCATACTGTATTCGTCGCAACAAAATACTCTAGACCAGCCATTAAATAATTTACATTGCGATGAAATCACAGTGAAGAAATCATTTTCTTATTTCAACAGTTAAACAAGACCCATATCACTATCAGAATTGACATTCCGCCACCTATTTGGTAGGCAGATTTATTTCAGCACTCCGCGTCCAGTTTCTGGTACCTAATAATTCTGTGTTCAAATACAGCCTTTTTTGGTTCTGATACCGGAATGACACTATTCCTATAGCGAAATAATTTCGACCATTTCAAAAAATGGGCCCCAGACTTACCCACCTATATTCTGGCTGCTCATTGTATATGGTTGACTCTCAGAGTGGTGGGAGGTATGATGATACAACAGCAGCAAATATCTGTTACTATATCACCTAGCACTGTTGATAAATGCTGTGCAAGGCCATCGCCCAGGCAGCTCACCATGATGTCAAAGGGATATAATTTTCATACGACCTGTAAAGGTCACTGGTTGTTGACTTCCGAAAATGACCTCATCGCATGAGAACTTTCCAGAAACGGGACGAAATTCCCGACCCTGCAGTTCTTGTTCTTGAGTCCATAAGTGGTTCAAGTCCCTAGTTCAGCGAATGCCTAGGAATCGACTTGTGTGCGAGCAGCAAATTACGTCAGTGTCTGCGAGTGAGGACGACTGTGACACTGGGGCAGCCAGCTACTGTGGCTTAAGAAAAGAATATTCGGCAGAAGAATAGGATGGAAAAAAATAGTGACAGTTAAGTGATGACGGACATGGGGAAGTAGGTAAGGAGAGCCTGTTAGCACTTCCACAACAGAGAAAAGGAGGAAGAAAAAGAAAAATATATACAATAGATTTCTTATATTACCAGACATTATCCCTTATAGGGACGTTTCGTGAAAATGCACTTATACATATCGACAATGTAGTGTAATGTTTTACACTGGCTATTCACCTTTTTCTCCATTATGTGGAAATAGCCCCACAATGTGTCCTCGCTTTGGTTATTACAAGAATAAAAAACTATTGTTTCTGTCCATTCGAACAAGAACTTTGGGAACCTCTATTGACCGCCCACATGCGAGAGTATACTGAACACCAGCGAATTGCATTGTAATTTCAATCCTGCCGTGAAATGATGGTTTAAAAGTCTATGATACCGTACAGAAGTGTGCCGGACTGCATACCTAGCAGTGTGGTGGTGATTTGGAAGCACGTCTCTCTCTTTCGCTTCTTACTACACAGTATATTTGTGTGTTACATAAGCGAGTCACTATTTTGCTGCGTATCTAGCAGTGTGTGCGTGATTTCAAAGATTATACTTACAGGAGTGTGTGACACCTAAACAAATGCTTTCTGTCACGACGAGCTGCAGTATACTGAGGAAGAGGTTGTAGCTTTTATTTCTGAAGTGTTTGAGGGACATCTCGGGAAAGTAGAGGTGGTAGTGGTAGGGCAGGGTGGGTCATACTAAAGACAGATTGATAATATTCAGTTGTTTGTCTCCAAGAGATAAGGAAGACGATGTTCAGAGGTAAGTCTTGTGGAGAGTTTTCATCTCATTGCGGTTCCCAGCATGGATTTTTAAGTTATGTGTGAATTCGAAAGTTAAAATAGTCACATTTAAGTGAAATGAGCGATACTTTTCAATTGATTTGTTCGCTTTTCAGGGTTGAGGGGGTTTATATTTTATTTATTCAGTTGTTCTTTTGTTGGGATCAAAGTGCAGACTTTTATGTTACGCTAGTGGTGTTGGGTACTTACTATATTATGTACCTAACACAGTTTTACTTGCGGTGAAATTTTTAACAAAAACAAATCTGAAATGTGAGTGGAAGGATGTTAAGCCCTACCAGTACTTACGGATTTTTAACAGGTCGGAGGAATGAGGAAGGGGTGTTATCCAGAACAGTGGAAGTGTGAAGCATTGACTGCACACATTTGTTACATGCGAAAGAAGCATCGACTTCTCGTCATGACGACTGACAATAAACTGAGGAGGGATGTAGCTTTATGTTCGAAGGGTTGGGAACACCTCGAGAAAGGTAGTGGTGAATGAGGAGACTTGGCCATCAAGGGGGCACAGCCTTCAATTGTTTGTTGACAGTGGTCAAGGAAGAATTTGTACAGAGGTTAAGTCAAGATATTGGTGAGGGGATCACATATGAGTGTCGCACAGGTGTCACATTTACAAATGTGATATGAGCGATAGGGTAGGGCTATATCTTAGGAGTTCTTGAGAAGACGGAGTGTTTATACGCAAGTGTCGCTTAGGAGTTACATCAACCAAAAGAGTATCTGCTTTACCTCCAGTAAATCACAGCCTTCTGTACCACTATCCTCCCTTTACAGCTTTCGTAGTCCTAACCCCTCTCCTCTCTGCTACTCATTCACTTTCTCCTCCATGCCTAGCACCTGCAAGGTCATGTCAGTTAAGTAGTAAATCAACCAAAAGAGTATATGCTTTAGTCACAGCCAATCACAACCTTCCCCTACGTCCGTCCAGCCAATCAGGAGGCAGTTCCTCCTCCAAGGAGGAGTGGCCTAAGACCTGGCCGGCCAACCATAGACTATAGGGTGGTGCTCCCACCCTTCAGGGAGCATGGCAATGGTAATACAATGTCAGTTGTATCATTTATGCCCTCCAGTGGGGCAGCACATATCCTTCACCCCTACTCACATATGGTGTATGAACTGTCACTGACCTGCTGGGTCTGAGGAGGCTGCTGAAGGGTGGGAGAGGTATCCAGTGCTGCGCTGTAACCTGGCTCCCTGCATGGATGACATGTAGGTGACATAGACTCCTGGAGACAGTTGTATCGGCTCTGGTATGTCACAGCGAGCAGCATTACACGCACACACACAGCTGCTGTAGTCATACCAGCGTCTGTCACACTCCTCCACCACTGCAGTCCCTGCTAACATCCGTCACTTCATTATACGTGGCCTCGGTAACACAGTGCAGCCATAAACACTACGACTCAAAACTGTATAACTGTACTGGGAAAAATCCAACAAGCCAAAAGTTCAACACACATGAAAAACAGCATTGTTTATTTGCACGAAAACGAGAATAATCCTTCCAGCCAGCTATGTATTAAAATCAAAAAATTTGACTTAAAAGCCTGAGTTTGAGCTTAACTCAGTTATAATAAGTATACCATGCAAAACCCAAGACACGAGCATTTCAGAACAAAAATAAATAAATGCGATTACTTCCTTCTGTATCTTGCTTTCGCTTTTTGGTACAGGCAATATTTCTCTCCGAGTGAATGTTTGGCGTACACTCAAGTTCGTCACATTGCTCTGGCCATGTACTACGTATATCTGCACAAACTTTCTGGTACACACTTCCTCCTAGATGTCGCCATTGCTGCTATTGCTTGCACGCAGTTCTGTGAGAGCATTTTTGACTTTGGTCTATATTATCCTTCAGCTGCATGTATAATGCATCTTAAATGGGCATTGGTACATAAAGTTAGGATAAATTTGTTTACTGAAACATTATTGTTCTTGAAAGTCTGTATGGATAAATTGATCGTAATCTTAGAGCACAGATTTCGCCAACTTTGTGAAAAAAAATTTGGCCAGAGTGACGTATTCCTTAAACATAGCTTCTTCTGCCAGAGTCAAAAATAATAATAATCGGTTTGACGTATGATTTGCCTCAAAAGGATCACTCAAGATAAACACTTGCTCGTAAAAGTTCGCTATGTTTGATTTTCTCTGATTGCCCGTTTTAATTATTCCATAGTAATTTCCAAGTTCTTGTAAGTAACTTAGAAGAAATTCGAAAGAATTGAGCAGAAGGATACTTACTCAGGCGCATTCGGCTAAATTAGGTAATCTTCGGTTCTCGAGAAAATATTTATGTTCATTCAAATCAGTTACAAGTTGGTCATCTTAGCCGCGACCTTGATATCTGACCTTTAAATTAACTTCCAAAAAAAATTCCTGATATCTCGAAAAATCCATAAAAGTCCTTTAAAAAAGTCTTTTAAAAAACCTAAAAAATAAAGTTACAAATAAATTTATATTTGAGAATTGAGCAAACTTCCCCTAAAAACATGTTTGACCCAGCATCTTGCTTCCTATTGAACATTTTATTTATCTTACTAGCCATAAGTAAACTCAATTAATCGATCGCTACTTAAAATTCCAAATGTTGGCCATCAGAACAGTTATCATATTGTTGGCAAGGACCATGAGCCGTGAGTATAATCATCACTCGTCTTTACAATGACAATAATCGTGTAGCTCGCAATTTACAATGAATTGAATTGAATTCTAACGTATTTATTACTATATTTGTTTAAATTATTGGTTAACTATTAGGTATAACATTGTATTCCACATATAGTTTTTTTTTCTTTCAAAAATGATTGGTCCATGGTAGGTCACAGAACCACTGCCCCATATATATATGCTGTAAGGAAATTAATAGCCCAAACTCCGGGAGATGATTCCTCATGAAAAATGAAGTAGACATTATATAGTAGGACACTTTCAAGAAAAGTTATTATTAAGGGCGGAATAAAGCCTTGAAAATCTAGTATGAAAATCGTATTTTGTCAAAATATAAAAAAATAGTTAGGAGTTAAATGACGGTTCTTTAGGCGGGGTTAAGTACTATTGAGATCTTAAACATTTAATAATTTCAGCCATCTAACTTTCCAATTTCATGAAAATAATAGGGGTTGCCTCCCTTACATCGCATATAATTACGTTAGCGTTACGTTTTGTGAACATTACATGTTGGCTTTTCGGGCAGTACACCGCGAGGAACAAAAGAGGTCCTCTTGTCGCAAATGCTTAGAAAGCACCGTTTACCAGAAAACCGGACACAACTGTTCCTTGCCAGGTATGTAGGCAAAATGTGCTACATCCGCTAAGAATTGGATTTGTACCATGCTCTCAGGAAAATGCAACCTGTTATGCATTGAAGCTTGTCGCAAAATGAAGTTACATAAGCTTAAAATAAAAAAAAAACTCAACAAACAACACAACGCACAATCGCACGAAATATTCACCGCTGGCCCAGTAGCCGACACAGGCATACCAACACCAAGGGGGCCGCGGTGGCTCCGCGCTACAGCGTGAGCTTGCTAACAAGGCGATCCGGGTTCGATTCCCGGCGGGGTCAACCCGGATTGTCGCAAGTAGCAATCGTGCCTGGACGATGCCGTTGGTCGGTGGGTTTTCTCGGGGTACTCCCGTTTCCCCCACCCTTCATTCCAGGCGCCACTCCATCTTCACATCATGTCACTCCTCATCGGCTGTCAAAACGACGATGTTACACAGCCGTGAAGCCCTCTTCACTCACTCACATACCTACCATCACGCTACATGTCTCCGTGCAACTTACACATTTTACATGCAGTTTATTATGAGCTGTTTTGCTATGTTTGTTTAATAATAACAGGCATGCTGGATTGTTTAACGTTACACGCGGAGATCGATAACTGTACCGATTCACAATACATTACACTGTAGTACCAAGAATGTAGTGTATTGCAAGCCACTGACTATTAATTTGTACGAATTATTTTCTCGTAAACGGTGAATTCTAGCGACTTACGACAAGAGGACCTTTTTTCGTTATTTAGACGTACTCTTCAGAAAGTCAACATAAAATTTTCACAGAACCCAACGGTAAAAAAGTTCTGGTTAATGTGAGGGTAGCCACCTCTGTTACTTACATGAAGGGGAGGGTTTTAACGAGCGGTTTCATCATAGCTTTGAGGATCTCAACGATACTAAACACTGTGCTGAAAATGTAATCGAACTTAAAGTATTTTCCAATATTTTCAAAAAAAAAATTTAAAAATAGATTTTCAATGGTTCCTCTATCCCTTAAAAATAGCACTAGACGAAAATGACTGGCGGGCGTGACTATAGCTCAGTTTTTATGAGGAATTACCTCCCAATGTTTGTAACATAAGTTAAGAAACACCCAGTGTATGTATGTATATATATATATATATATATATATATATATATATATATATATATATATATATACACACTTTGTGTGTGTGTGTTTTTTTAGTGTCCCGAAGAATGTTTCTTGAAGTTTTTGACATAACTACGTAGGTGAATCCCTCACGAAAAAAATAGAAGAAAACACATATTATACGACTTACCATCTGAAGTACAAATCAATATGTTAATAGCTCACATAGCAAAACACATGTACAAAATATTTGCTATACTCTGGTCAACGATTAAATCGACACAGTTTTACAGACTGTGTGATGTTTAATAAAATCAACTTTTTGTGGACAATTAGGGCTTGCAAACCTCGTGGTGAGAAAAAAATAGTAAGTATCGGTATTTTATCACTATTTATGTGGCATATTAATAAGAAACATGAAAAATAAGGGTAGAAGGCCTGTGTCATCCTATCTCTTACCACGGACATTGTCGCGGCGCGGAATAAACGTTCACTTGATCAAGCACAAACTATACGTTGATATCCGCGACAGTGTAGTTGACTAACGGGTACAAATAGGGTACTAACAGGGTGAATGCAGATAGCTATGCAGCCACTATGGGGGTAGCTGGAAAAACTGACCTCCAGATACGATACAGTATGGTACAACATGAAGATTCCCATGTCAATCCACTGTGAACTATGTTACAATTGCCATACTCACTTAAGATCAGTACAGTGATCACAGGACGAGGAATGATTCTTGCACGATGAATTGAACCAATAAGGTTTGACACATTTCCTGAGTTCGAACATGGTGTCAGTGCAGCAGTATTACAGTAATAAAGGCACAGGAGCGCCTGACAGTAGGCAACACAATGTACACCGAGATGTATACGAATGCCTATGTCCAATTGGGCAGCTGCAGCTAATTGCTAGGGGGTTACATTAGGTCTATTCTGTTCGGCCCGGCCCTTTCTTTTTGACCTTTCGTATCATGTGCATTTTATTCATCGGGAACAAAACAGCACTTGGCGTTCTATTTGTCAAGGTCCAATGTCCTGAGATAGTTTAGATCGTGCCCTCGATGATCTTGCCCTCAAGAAGAAGTTGCAACTGCAAAGGCCAGTTCTTTGTGAGCGAAGATCAGCAGACACATCGCTCGCCTTCTTACCATTTTTGTTTTAGAATTTTAAGTCGTTATTTTATTTTACAAAATTATAATTAAATGAGCAGTAGTAATTTGTAAGTGACATAAATGCTTGTATTTAATAACAGTTGTTCAAATTCATGAATTTGTCAGAATTATAAGTTAGGAAATTGCACATTCTCTCGTAATTCCTAAAAGTTGTAACAGGCCTCCTTGCCATTCATTTTGATTAAATGTAATGTTCATTGTAAATAATGCAATATATGATAGAATTGTCGTACAGAGTCAGTTGACATTTCATTCTAATCAGAATTATGTGTTTCATCTTGTTCAATCGTAATAATTTGTTTACTTTCATTTATTCTTAATTTAGTTTTGTATATTGGCCAGAGGCGAAGGGTTGGAGAGGAGTATTTTGAATTGTGTCACGGCTATTTAACCCTTCACGCCGAAGGAAAGAGAAAGCTAGGCTTGGCGGCCGAGAGTTCGCCCACAGCCTTGAATTTGTGTGGGAACCAAGGCTAAAGGGGCAAGAAGTAGGTCTGCTCAGGGGCGTGGCTTCGCTTACCCCCTGCAGTAAAATTAAATATTAACTTCGTTAATAGCTAGCGTAGAGAGTTCATATTTTGTATATAAGTTGGTGTGTATATCAGTGTTAAGCTCTCAGAATTTAGAAAAGATATATTAAACCGGTGCGAAGGAAAGACCATGTTTACTTATGTCAGTCGTCCACAGAGCCTGTGATTGGTTGGGAGTAAAAGGGGGTAGTTTTAAGGAAAGTGCCGCGAGTGCGTCGGTTAAGTTTGTTTCGGGGACTCGCTGATCGAACACCACGAGATGTCGTTGTGTCCGGAGCCGCGGGAATTCGCGGGGTCCACGTATTGGTTTGCGGGACTCTTGTCACAGGCACCACGAGAGGTGGTTGTGCCCTAGCGCGGGTATTCGCGTGGTCCGCGGATTATTTGTGGAGAGACTAGTTGTGGCCGTCACGAGAGGTTGACGGGCCCTAGATTCGCGAGAATCCGCCCTTAAGATTTGCAGTGTTGTTGGACGTCACCAAGGTTGCACGCTCGTGGGACTGACTATACCTAAATACGGGGTTCCGAAGTATTCAGAAAAGAAAGAAATTCATGCTTATTATTTCGCTACTTTTTACACCTACTGGAACAGTTGTCGAAATTAATGTGTATATTTTCTCTGCAAATAAACCGAGGGAGGTTATAAAGTTTAGATGTAACATGTGCACTAATTCAATAAAGATGCCTAATTATTTTAACTTTTATTTACATTTTAGTAATTGAATAAAATTATTCCGGTTTAAAGTGACAAAAGAAACTATGTTTACTGTTAGACAAACCTAATGCTGCGTTACCTAAATTAGCTGTTTTATTAAATAATGTGTGCTTTCTAGTAAAATATTCACCATTTTCACTACATCTGAGTTTTACGAACCTTCATATTGAGTTATATGTATCTACTGGTCTGCTAGATCCGCAGTATTTCAAGAAGAGAATTCTTAAGCGTTCCATTCGCATCGTGCTGTATTTGATCTTGGTCATCTTAACTTCGTGCCATCCCTACTCCCGAGGAGAGAAAACAGAGGCGAAATGGAAGAAACCTACATATTAGCGGCAAACTCGTGGGCTGTTCGCGGCATCCCGCCTACTGCTACTGGCAATATGTTAATGACACAGCTATATGTCACTTATGGAACATTATTGTCTTATGATTTGTGTGCACCATGAAGTCAGTAGAAAATCATGAATCTTTAAGTTTTTAATAATACTCTTATAAACATTACTGATAGTTGTATATTTAGTTGTACATTTATAAAACATCTAATTTGGTTATAGCTGAAAATCTCAAACAAGTACTTGTTTTTTTTTTTTTTTTTTTTACTCTAACCAGAATACGTGAGGCTACAGTCCAGACTTAAACTTTGCAAGTTGTACGTTTGTTGAGAACTTTCGCCACCAGTTATTGCATAGCTGTTAAATATTATAACAAATACTTATTTAGTCCATAACTGAAACAAAATTCTGAACACAAAACTCTGCCGAGTCTTGATGTTAACATTGTAATAGTTTGATTTTTTTATTTCTAACAATACGTTTTAAAGTGATTTATTATGGTTTAGGAACTTAACTTTTGTATTCCAAGCTTATTTTCACGTAAATCTCTCTGACATCCATGTAAACTTGTACACCAACATTAAGTTGCTAGTGGTCCAGCAGTTAGCCAACAAGTGGTCTACAAGTGACAGGTTAGTGGCTTGCACTCTTCATGTCATCACTGAACCACTGATGGTCACACAGAGTACAGAAACAATAAGCCTTTGTGTCACTGCTGCAGCTAGGGCCTTACTGATGGTGAGCGCAATATTATGGCAGTAACCCACTCATGGTGCGCTAGTGTAAGTTCCTAATAGCGTGCTTTAGGCACTGTTGTCTATGCACAATTTTGCTGCCTATGTATCATTTGTGTTTCCCTACGTGGGTTAGTATGTGAAGTTTTAATTATTGCATTTGAACTCAACAAAGAAAGCATTAGAAATTCAGATATCAATATTCACATTGGTGACTGGGCTATACC
Source organism: Medauroidea extradentata (assembly GCA_003012365.1). Classification (NCBI taxonomy): domain Eukaryota; kingdom Metazoa; phylum Arthropoda; class Insecta; order Phasmatodea; family Phasmatidae; genus Medauroidea; species Medauroidea extradentata. The sequence continues at coordinate 7,665 of PNEQ01086333.1, read as the reverse complement.
ATACATTTATTACATATCTTATTATTGTACAAATAACCTTGTTTTATGTTCATAAAGAACAAGTTTATATACTAAAAAGTTTTTTTCGTAACTACATTATGTACTTCTGGCAATAAACAGATGTACAAAACGGGCATAGAGCTTTTCTACCCTCCCCACTCCACCCCCCTCCACAGAAAAGTTGGACATGCACCCTACGTAACAAACATCCACAGCTGTGTGCTGTTTTCTACCTCATACTGTAGCCTGTTACCTGCCGCATATTATGTAGTCTATGAGTGAGACCAGATATTACAATATTGAAGAGTGCATATTCAAGCCCCTGGCTGCATGAAATGCCAAGAACAGGAATAATGTTCGAACAAATGCTAAAAAAGCGCAGAAGCGGTTCGGACATAGCCGCCTCTAATGAGAATATTTTAGCGATGGAAATAAATCCTCTTTAGCGTGAAGTATAAGCCGAGAAGTTAATGTCCATCAGCAAGAGAGGTATAACTTACTTCCAAATATTGCAGCGTCTATAGAAAGATCACCAATGAAGTCGACACGGAAAGGTCGGCGGAACTACGTGTACCCCTGGTGAACTCTGCTCAAGCATTTGGAAATGGACTTAATGTGCCCGCATACCAACCAGTGTGTGTCCAGGAAGTGTCAGACAGTAATTTTAAACGAGGAATTATGCATGTGATTTACTCCCATGTTTTGGATCCAATTATGAATCACAGCACAGCGATCTTTAGCGACGAATGTGCCACATATCGGAGATCCTAGTTACGGAATGTCGTATTAAGATCAATGGAAACCATTTTAGGAGACAGACAACAACCCTCCCTCGCTTCATGTAATGAGCTGGCGTGAGTGGCACAAATTTACGGTCCATGTTTTTATTGTTCTGTCAACCAACATCAATATCTTCACATGTTCAGGACCACATTCACATCCATGTTGGAAGGACAAGGGATCACACAGGATCACAGCAAGACAATGCTCTGCTCCAGTTTGTCATTTCGGTGCAGGGACATCTCAATGAGGTATTCCCAGAGCTCTAGAGTGGTTGTGGATCACCTGCATGACCAACTCTTCTTGTCTGGCCACTTGAGCCCTAACCTCACAACATGCGACAGTTCGCTCTGGGATTTCATCAAGAACATAGTTCCAGAGCAATGGTTTTCATTGGTCGATGGCTTGAAAGAAACAGTGAGGCAAGCATTCCGACAGGTTGCTTCAGCGATGCTCCGAACAATGTCACACAGAACGTGGTGTCAAATTACTATGTGTTCGGAAAACAAACGGTTGTAAACTCCAGTTGTGGACAGTGTGTTTACTTGCGGAAATGTGTTTGTTTATACACGTTGTAAATTTAACATTTTTTTTTAGGGGGAGAAGACTTTGTGCTCACCTTATACAAACATTTTACAATAAACTTAATTATGAATTTTGTCTCTTAATAAAAAATTAATCATTTCATATAATTCAGAAAGAAAGATTTCTTGCATCTCAGCTCTAATAGCACGATTTTTGTGATTACACCCAGCACTAATTGTCTTTGGTACATATACAACCTTATCACTATCACAATGCTCGTTTTTGACACCGGCCTTAATTACAGGAGAAACTATGTCGGTATCTTCGCTCTGTGCACGTCATCAGCATCAGAATGGACAATGGATCTTTATATAGAAGAACATACGGACTTCTTGAGTATATGCGTCGGTAAAAATTACTGCATAAAACTATTTTATTTCTAAACAGATTTAGGTATTTTCTCATAATTATCTTTTAAAATTTACAGAAATTACTATAAATTATAACTTGGAGGTGCCGGTAGTCTGGCAGATAGGGGTTATGTACTCTTGCAGTCTTTGTTTGTACTTTCCCTACACGATAAGATATTCATTATACAATGTACCTCCTTCAGGTCCCGCACAGTTAAGATAGCAACGTACTTGCTAAAGCCGCCTAGAATGGGTGACATGACCTAGCAATGCTAACAACATCCCGAGCCCCGACTATAGAACACAAGCCATACCAAGGAGTTGGTCGTCGACGCAGCCTAATATGGCGAGGGACGTCCAGCACTGGATGCAGAAGCGTACATGCAGTCTTGTCCTCGCCTATCAAGTGTGTCTAGCGTGAAACTGACCTTAGGTACAGTGCAGCCAAGACTGATCCCTTTAATTATATTAGGTTTCCATTGTTTAGAGTTAGTTATTTCTGAGGACTTGAACATAAATACAGTTTTTCGCAATCCATGTGTTCCTCACGATAAAATTAGGATAAATTAATCGACTTACCAGCAGAAGCGATGGCGATACCGAGTGTAACCATGGACAGCAAGCTCCACACATCACTCCATCTGCAACAAGAGTCGAATGTGGGGATTGGTACTTTATAACATTTCCCATTTGAAACTCCCCTGCCCCCCCCCCCCCAATCAAACACAAATCGTGGCTACGCCACTAGATGTCCATCAAGTCTGAAGAAGTGGCCCGCATCACCAACACACAACACTATCTCAAACATATGCTTGCACAAAGGGGCAACCTTCTCTTTTATTACGAGGCTTGCGTGCCTGACGAAATTTTCCGAGTTTGAGGCGCATTAACGAAAAAAAAGAAGAAAAAAACAATATGAGCCAGACTGTTATACTAGACTATACTAGATGAGCACCACTTCGTTTCTATTAACAACGCGATAAACTTATGTGTGCAGTTTCTAAGTAGTACTCCTTATCCTACGAAACTTTAAGTAGTTATTATACACAATGTAGTTTGAAGTTTGTAGTAAAGGTCAATACTTGCTTCTAGTTCTGTGTTTTATGATTCTGGGAGGTATTTTGGAGTTACGACAATCTATAAAAGCATTTTTTTTTTTTAATTTTTATAGGCCAAAAATAATGGTTATAATAATTGTGCTGAAATATTTAATTCACTGAAGGTTTATTCAATTCTGTTATCTGTCTAATAAATGAAGTGGGAATAAGTTGAATTGATTTGCGTAAGTACAGGTGCGGAACACTACGACGCTGTTCATGTAAGTATATTGGACTCTGAACTTAGTTAGTTCCTAAAATGACATTCGGAGCCACGAGGATAGCAGTGCTGTTCTGCCATGACCGTACAAAGACTTCGTGTAGGTTATTCAAAATTACCAAAACGTAAGCAGCTAGTAATTAGTTGTAATTTAATTATCCGTTACACACAGAACTATCACAGAAAAGGATAGGCATATAGTGTGCAATTATATTTGTCATTGTAAAATGTGCCACCAGTCATCATATTTGCTAAACTATGTAGGGACAGGAAATTTTCGCCAATCCAACTACCCGCATGATAGAATCCATTGTCTTATGTATACACAAGCTCCATCTATTCTTTCATTGTCTTTTGTTCCACTGAGTAGCAGCTACTGGACAAACTGTCATGGCTTGAGTATTCATAGGACAATAAATTCTAACATGCATGTTATTGAATTCGCGAAATTTTCTTGTCCCTAATTACTTGTTATTGTAGTTCCACTGTGTTTATTCGTCGGTTTATCTCGCTTGTCTTGTTAAAAGAGAAGTTCTCGCGTAGTGCTATCTCGCCCACTGGAATTAACAAGAAGACAAGCCATGTGAGAACACTGGTATATTACACATTCAAGAATAACTATGCCTTTATGCGCAGAGAATTCAACTGGCGCGCAGTGTTATACTAATGTAAAGTGGTACCCTGTAATTTAATTAGGGGAATGCACAACGTAAAATCAAACAAATTATCCTCTTATTCTTCTCAGTGAATGAGATTGATATTTTGATAGAGCGGTCTGTAAATTCCGTTTTCAGCCATATTTAGGAGCCGAAAACGTTTCCAATAGGTGTCCAAGCTATAGTTTTGAGTGTTGCCTTCAAAATCATACCATCAGACAAGAACTTCTAGTAAGTATGCTATCATTTTGTTACATATCGTATCGAGGAAATTTCAAAGTCGATAATTCCACTGCATTCTTGGAATGTGAGCGTGCACATAAGCAGACATTAGCCCCTGAGAAGGATATTTTATGACAACTTCTATTATAAACTTTCCATGGAAACATGTTAATGAACACAGCTAGCTGGTTATTGTAACACTATGACATGGAGAGTGTAGACATGGAGTCTAAGACGCCACACATCTACTCCAGTGCAGAGTACCGAGACATGTTGATTGTTAACAATTACTGCTGTAATAGTTCCACTGCTGTTGTAGGATAGTGTCGCCAATACTTGCCGAGACTGAGAATCCCTGATAGAATTGTGTCTTCCAGAGTTACCCTGGCGTTCTGTGCTGCTAGTTCACATTACCAAGAGCAACTTGAACGAGGTCTTGAACGCCACGTCACATCAAGGTGTCCGGTGTAGCCTGTATATTACTATATATAACATACTGAGTATTGCTGCACGTCGCAATGTTCCACAAACACATGTACGGCGAGTACTGCGTGCGAAATACTCTGCCCATTTCCTCCACCTAGTGTGTAAACTCTTTATAAAAGGAACTGAACTATATTTACCAGCTACTGATTTGTCCCTAATTATATAACGTATGTCATTTAGTGTAAGTAATACTATCAAGACAAGGTTATATACAACCGTGACAAAATCTCCAGTACTTGCAACAATCAATTATGGAGCCCCAAAGACTCGTGAAAATTTTCAATTACGTATCTCGAACAACACATGGTAGTTGGCATACCTGCTAACTAAAACACATTGTGTTATACGATCGACTCTATGGAGCAAGCTAGCTGCGATATTTGCAATGAACCTGTATTAATAAAATTATTCGACAACGTTCCTCTGTCTATATGACTTGTCATGTACATACATGTGCATTCATCCTGGCTGAACCATACTCATTGTTGCTAGCTGGTAGGGGACTACATCAATACAATGTATTTCCTAGTCGATGAATTAGTCATGCAGTAGCATTCCTTGACCACCCAGATCTCCCGAACTCAACCATTTAGATTACCGTTTGTGTGATTGCATGAGATAAATTGCTCTCTAGTATTATGAACGCCTTTACTGTCGTGCGGGAACGTCATGAAGATCTTCGAGAAGACTCTCGTCATATTCTTCAGCGAGCTGGTAGATGCACTGAGGTCGATGGTGGGATCTTTTAAGAAATTATTGTGAAATATTTTCCACAGATCACAATCATTGTTGTCACATAAAAGTCATTGTGTGTTAGACAAACAAGAATTCACACCCACTACAGTCTGTTTATTTCCATGGACGAAGCTTTGTATCCGTATTTTTTACTACAGAACCGATACATAATAAACAGGTTTGTCAATGGTTACATTGAAACATGTCTATCTTGACAACTTTTAAGTAATATACCTCATATTCACATGTATTGTTGTGCCTATGACAAGAACTTTTAACTCCCAGAATATTGTCGTTCCTTTCCAGGACATTCTGTATACGAATAGTGTTTTGTACAAGTATGTATCAAAGTGTTCATTGTTTATTGCGAAACAGTGAAAACTATAACTGAGATTGTTAATAATGTAACATGAAACCATGACAGTACACTAATAGATGCAAGCATAATTTTATTAATGGCGTTACTTTCCTCAGTCCTGGTGCAAATCAACACAAATTGTTCAAACCGGCCACATAATTATATAATTATTAATACCTTAATTTATTTAAGACGTAATATATTATAGCAGCGTACACTTATAACAATGACTGCTCAAATCAAAGTTTGGATAATAAACTGACCAAATGTGAAATTTACTGTCAATCGGTCCAGTAGTTGCCGAAATTAATATGTTTTCAAAGAAAATTGTGTTCACGTTGCGAAATATTCTAAATAGGTGATTGGTAGGTTGGTAGTTATGCTTAGTGAGGTCATTAGAGACAGAACCAGTAATTAAAACAGGTAGGGAACAAGGGAGGAATCATCCCGACATTCGCCTGGAATGGTTTCGGAAAGCAATGGAAATTTTGACGGAATTAACTAAACGTTTCATTCCAGTGCAAAATGTTATGTCCAAGAAATACATTTTTCTGGTGAGTAATTTGCTTGGAATGTTGGTAAAGTCATTTTGTCTGCACTGACTTCCAAGTTTCTGACATTCTGTTCAATTGCACGGTGATGTAGTGTGTTTGTTTATTGAGCTGCTTTGTGACTACAGCAAATAAACACCCTGGGCCGCGTAGTAGAGGGACAGTAGGCTATATCTAGCAGACTTAATAATTCGCGTTTTCGTTTCGAAACAAGCTAGATTTCTAACAACAGCATGTTCGTTTCTGTTTAATAATTAGCCCTTGACTTATTTGACCATGATTAGAAGATGCTGACTCAATAATAAAGAAGCAATTAAATACAAGCCCATCATTTGGTATCACCGTGTTAGGAAGCAGCCAATGAGAAGACATGGTCGTGCTGAGTAGAGTATTTTTGGAGTGAACCCGCGCATGTTTCATGTCCCTTGCTATGTCATACTGTACCTGAGACCCATGTCGTCCTGGTGGTGCCGCAGTAGTGCCACGACAACCTGTCCTGGTTATCACATTCTTCACTCCGCGCCTCGTGTGTCTTCTGGTGGCAGCAGCAACCAGTTGTACCTGTTTGTTGATGACCCACATCGCTCATGATTAGCCACTCGCCTGCAGTAATGTACGACCTCTGTCTTGGTGTCCTCTATGTGTACAGATACCACTGCTACTAACACAAATAATTACAACCGTCATGTATAAGGGGGCAAGTTTTAACGTTCATGTGTCGGCACAACACCGACGCCGATACGGTGCAATTCTCACTCAAGTATTTTCTTCATGAGAGCGTGCTGAATATATGTGTGGCGTCTTGGATTCCATGTCTACACTATCCATGTCATAGATGAAACAACACTAGCTGACACAAAATAGTACGATAAACAATCCAAACGTAATCTGTGCTAATGTTACAGTGAAGAAAACCCAGAGTTAAAAAAAAAAAAACAGTGTCACTATTTATAAAATATCTTCAGCTCAATAAATATAATCCAAATTTTTTCCCTACTTATACCACCTAGGAACATGCGAAAATTTACTATGTTTGAAATTCAGTGTTTTTAACCTTTTTTATGGTACATTGCAAAGCAGTTCTTTGTTTCATTCATACAAAGTCCAACAACACAATTTTCACAGCTCCATTTTGTTCGATGTGGCTGTGCTGCCGAACTGCAGAAAGCACACCCGCGAGATGTCCCTCTAATAGGTAAGTGTGCAGCCTTGTCCAAACGCTTTTCCAATGGAACATAAGGCTTGAAGGAACTTTGCTTCTTCACAGATGCTCTAGTGCCACGAGGAGTAGGTTTTGATGCTCCAATGAGACCTGCAATGACAGCAAGGCGAAATTCCTTCAAAGTCATTGACTTGCTTATAATTCTCTCCTGAAACACTAAGAATGAATTAACAACAGCTACATCCAAGAAGTGCCAGAAGATAAGGAGCCACCATTTCTTGCTTTTCCTATCAATTTCATACAAGGATTTTAGCATGTCAGCCTTGTCTACGTGTCCCATGTTGGCATTGTAATCTTTTACAATCTGCGGACAAGAAATTTGAATCACAGAGCCATCTTTATGTTTTCTTCCTACTGTGGAAACATCATCAATGTCGTGATAATTTGACAAAAACAAAATGGG
>PNEQ01086332.1:0-39683 GCA_003012365.1 Medauroidea extradentata | reverse complement strand
AAAACCCTTGAAAATGTAAATTTTGGTACACGGTACCGGCCATTTTGTTCTGTAAAATCAAAATGAGGGCAGATAAAAATCAATAACTTTGGGTTTGCACTGTTGAAATATGTACATTATGTGTGACAAAATTTCAAATTTTTTCAAAATGGGTCAGCAACCAAAATAATTGAAATTGGGTGATTTTCCATGGAATGACTCATTATCTTCCCATTAATTTAATATTTAATTTTACCAATAACTTTTTGATTTGTGGTATACTGTACATCTATTATTTCTGTGTTAATCACATTTAATGGAATGATCTATTATTTCTTTCATGATACTATAGAAGCTATTTGTTTTCATGTTATAAATAAATCAGTATCCATAACAACATAATTCAATATTACTTCAATATTTTGGTTTCATTACATTAAAATGAAAATTATACATCAAAGTTTTTGATAAATCTAATATACTCATTGTTCATGTACTTCAGTAAATATATTTCTATCATAAAAATTTTGCTTGAAAATTCACTTTAATTTTTTTTTTTTATAATCTTATGTCAATATCCACATATAGCTTTCCCAAAAACAGCATCATTCATTAATTTTAAAAAAAATTGTCTCTCAAAATTATTTGTAGCATTTGCTCTAATTTTTGTGTTTAGATCAATATATGATGTCAGTTAATTTGATTGTCAAAATTTTAAGATTCTGTGTAATTTTCTTTAATTCAATTTCTAAAAATAAATATTGTTTAAGATTTACCTAACGTAAAACATTTTTTTGTCATATAAGGTAGTTCATTACTTTGTTTCTTTTGATCCACCAGGTATTTTATTTTCTGGAGCAAGTGGAAAATCTTCATGTAAATTATGTAATTATATTGCACATTCTAATTCTGCTTCTACAATATGTCCCAATCCTGAATTATTTTCAAAATTTAATATTTTTTCTTTACAATAATATATTGTGTCGATAGAATAATTTACAAAGCAATGGTACCACCATATGGTAAACATTGTCATAGGCTAGCCATATAAATTATGTGCATATAAATATTCTAAATAAGAATTTTCAACTTTCTGATAGTAATTTGTTATTTACTTGTTATTTGCTTTAGCATATCTCTAGCAACATTGTAATAAGACCCCCAAATACATTTTTTTAATCATTAATATCATGTTGCAATCAGTTAATTATTTTTAATTTATTTGAGTACGTTTTAGTTAACATTGAACCCTGGAGTAGTCAAATACCATGCCGGATCTAATTGTTTTTAAACAAATATTTCTAGAATTATCAAATATACCTGGTAATATTAAAACATCTGTTTTGTTATACAAATTTTCTATATTCACAAAGGGTTATGTATTAAATATTTTCTGTACTTTTTTGGGCAAATTTGTAATCAGGAATATTACATTTATTAAAATGCTGAAAATGACATCTCATGTTCATTTCAGAGCTAAAAATGTCTTGCATTCCGCAATAAATCACAAAATACTAAAAATTATTGCCCATAAGTGGCTGTTGAATTTACCCAAACTTATATGAAGCAGAGTATACAAAATTTACTTTTTGGTGTTACTGTTGTTTTTAAAATTTTTCATCACTTATCTTCCTGAAAATATTTTTTTTTCATGTTTTTAATTTTTGAAAAATATCTTTGCAACTAAATTAAGTTTATCGTCCTGAAAAATTTTTTTTCATGTTTTTAATATTTGAAAATTTAAAATTTATTAAAAATGCTCTACTGCAATTACTATCCTTGAGTTCTATACAACCGGTTTTGAATTCTATTTATTGTTGGAGCATCTACCACTATATTTAATTAAATTTTTAAATAATGAATCTAAACTGTGTGTCATATACACAAATTAATCAATGAATTTTAAACTTACACCATTAGTTAAATTTTTGTGTAAAAGGAAAAAAAATTTTTCTTCTATGTGTGGGATTAAATGAGAGAGAGATTTTGGTCAATGCTCAATAGCGACGTCATCAGCACTGGTGAGGGATGACATGAGGTGAGGATGGAGCAACGCCGGAATGAAGGAGTGATGGGCGGGGGAAACTGAAGACCCCTGAGAAAACCCACAGACGAACGGCATCCTACGGCATGATCCCCACATACGAAAATCCTGGGACCAAGCCCACTGGGAATGGAATCCAGATCGCCTTAGTGGGAGGCGAAATGGTCGGGCTATTTGGCCACCGCAGCCCTGTTTGGGATAAAATCAATTCTATTTAAATTTTTGTATATGCCAAGACCTTTTGTAAAAAACAATGTTACCAAACCCAGATTAATTATGAAGTAAATAAGAACAAATTTTGAATTTTCATATGATACATTATAAATTGCACGTGTTGTTCAGCAAAATTTTCCAGTAATGTGATCATGATCCTTTACAAAATAAATATTAAATTCATTCCCAGATATGCGACTAGTAGTTGCATTTTTATAAGCTATTTCTAGATTTTTCGTTAATGGAAGCATGGGTATTACATTTTTATATATTTTTTGTCCCTTTTGATTCTTCCGTTAACATTTTCATAAATTTACTACATGCATCAGGTACACCATAAGATTGAAGGTTTGTAATCATAATTTTCACATTTTATATAGTAACAAATGCTAACGGATTAATCTTGTTAATTTTTTGTATATAAGCTATCAGGATTAGGTTTCACAAGTAGCTATTTTTTTAATAAACATTCAAAATCCACATAGTCACATAATAAGTGGAACACTCAAATAATGAATATAATTCTTAAACTTAATTTTTTTTTTATTTTTAATTTGGTACATTTATACATATGTATTCATGATTTTTACAATCATCAAATTCATCTAATTTACCTTCAGAATATTTTTTTAAACATCAAAAAGATAATTTTTAGTTTTATCCTCTGGAATTTCTGATCCTACAAGTCTTTTTACTAAATAATAATAATTACTTTCATTTTAATATATAAATGATTAATATGTTCATCAGTTTTATTTGTCATTTTTAATGGATAAAGTTTATAATATTGTTCTTCAAATGCATAAATATTAATAGAAATTTCAGTTCTGTTCTCAAATAATTCAAGGGCATATTCAGACACTGCAGCCTCTAACAGCTCTTCCAGAATCAGCTTCTCTGACTGTTGATTGAGAGAATTTACCAGGATATATGGAAATGTGGGCACAAGGACTATTTGTATACTCTTTAACAATGCAGCACATTGTTTCAGCAGTTTTAACCACTACAACCAAGCAGCGTGGTGTTGGTGCAAGAGGAACATCCCACCCTCCAATGATATCAAGACCATGTCATTTCACTTCATCCTAGATAGATGGCATATCCAGAGAAGCCACTATCCATATCAGTCTAAGACCAGTGGTCAAGTTGTATCCCCACCTTAAAGATTAATGTCTAATGTGTTAAAACTGATATTTTAAGTTGGGCGAGATGATATGCATTAAGAATGGGAACAGCCAAGAGATTTTCTGGGTGTTTAATAATTTTTGTTTTATCTAAGTTTTTTTGTTTATTTAGGAACTTCTCAATATTTTTGATTGGCAGCCTTCCTGACTGGGGCCGGAAACAAAAATAGTAATGATCTTGGCGGTCATGGCGCACCAACGTTGTTGATATCCTTTTTTTTCTGCAATTCTTAGATCTATTTGCAGCTATCTATCATTAATATCACAACTCAGTTGTGAATAAACAGAATAGGAAACCGGTGACTTATAAAAGTGAGAAAATTCTTAAATAAAATGAACTGATACTTATATTTCCTGAATTTTAATTTAAGTTGTAAACAACATAAAATGAGGTTTAAACATAAAACTAATAAACAATACTTTTGTTTGAAATAACACAAACTGTATTTTAACTTCTTCCTTATAAATTATTGTCATGCCCTGTACTCAAAAGTTTACACGTTAATGTAAGTATGATAGTAAAACATATGTACGAAAATTTTTGCTAGTCGAGTTTCGTGAAAAGAGATATTTACTAGAACATTTAAGTAAAATTAAGCAAGAGTAACACTTACGAGCATAATGGAACACCTATCATTACATGAAAGCAAATATTAGGTTAAAACAATAAATCAAACAAATTAAATAAATTTACAAATTTACTGAAAATATTATAATAGAAAGTTTTATAGCATTGTTTTACTTGTACTTCATTGTTAGCTATTATACACATCAGGTGAAAATATATAAACTACACCTAAGAAACAGAGAAAAACAAACACTACTAATTATAACTTTGCTGCAGATTTTGATGAAAGAGTTACACACTGATTTTGGATAAAAATTAACATAAATATACAACTTATGCATGTTTGTAACAGCATTACCATGTCAATAATTAAACACTATAAAAATTGTAGACAAATAGGAGAAGAAACCACATAATAATTATTATGTAGGTGAGCTGAACTCTGTAAACAGTAAATACATCTTTGTTCAGAATTATTGTGTCAACATTACGACATGGGTTCAATTTCCGGTATGGCCATTATCACTTATCCACGGCTTTCAAAAATCTCACCCCCCCCCCTCACCCAAGGCGAATGATGAGATGGTAGAGCAATAAAAGCCATGGCCATTTTCTTCAACGTTCCTGATTACATCAGTCTAAATAACCTTGCTGTCATAAAGACGTGTACAGTGGTTCCGATTACTAAGCTCGCAGTTGCGAATTTATAATTGGGAACAGTTGTTGATAGATAGGTTATCAATATTGGTATGATATAATTTAAGATTTAGAGTTTTTTGACATATATACACTCACAAAATTTACATGCTTCTACCAAAAATCAGTCATTGGCATTCTAAAACAAAATTGTTATAGTTTTCCAGTGATGTAGAGATTTTAACTTTAAAGCTCTCAGTTCATAATTTCAGTGGCACATTTGGTGTTTAAACGAACTTTGATTTATATGTAATAATTACTCTAGCTCGCAAGTATTAGCTGATGGGAACATTAAATAGCATTACTAATTGTTACAACAGAAAAGACAGAATAAATTGGAAAGGGTTTAAAAAGGATAATTTTAAATTTTTGTAGGAAAACTTAATTGGTTAATCAAGATGTTGAAGTCATAGTCCATTACTCATTATATTTTCACACCTAGTTTAATGGTTCTTCTGAATCAATGCCCTGGAGTCAAAGGTTTGGGTTCACCAAAATATAATTTAAAACAAAATTATTAAATATCATAAAGATATTGTACTGGAAGACAGGCATCACAACCCTGATTTGGCAGACATCCGAACTAGGTGATTGTAGGCATTTACCAAAACCTAAAAGGTGACATGAAACGGGGGCCTACAAAGGAGAAGCTATGGAACAGGAACTGCAGGGAAATGGGAGTTTTACCAAGAAAATTCTATGGCTTGTGGAAATGTCCACCGCATTTCCCACATGTGAATATTCAGGTTGAACGTGGACTGCCTTGGTGAGGGGCATTTGCTCTAGCCACTGCGCCACCCAGCCCCAGCATGAAAATATTTTGTTCTTACACGCATCCAAAATTTTTCATTCTAAAATGACTTCCAAATTTGTCACTTAACCCAAATTTTGGATGTAAAGTACATTAATGTATGTATATGTACACATTCTCTACTCAAATTTTAAGGGTAATATTACACACCATATTTGAATGGAATTTACATGCAGAGTTATCTATTGAGTGCCTTTACAAAAAAAAAATCAACTCAAGAAGTCCGACCATTCTGCGTTAGAAATCATAGTTAAATTCCTGCCAATGAGATTAGGTTACTGTGACATTACAAGTTTGGGATTTGCTTGTTGTATTCCAAGAAGCTGAGAGTTAAACACATTCAATCACTGACAATGAAACAAGCTGGTGTATAGTTCCTTTCCTAAAAATCACGTGTCCCTAAAAATTTATTTTTAGATTATATGCAGTGAAGGCCAACACATGCCTCAGTTTTGCAATTTTTAAATTCACACTTTCCGAATGCAGGTAAAATTTTTGGAGGTACAGCAATACAAAAAAAAAAACAGTTTTTAGTCATTTAAAAGGCTCGAAAATAATGGACCTAACAAGCGTAATGTGTTTTTAAAATTATATGATAATTTTCACTGCTGCTTTCTGTTCATAGATAACTGAATACAAATAATTATGTGGTTTAACGTAAAAAATAATGTGCGTGATATGCCACAAAACCATCTATATGCCAGACAAGGACTTCTCCTAATAGGCCTCAGCACGGGGTTATTATTTTTCACGTCAAAAACACCAGCTATAAACGGAATTTTACATATTGAAATAAGTCACTTACAGTTGACGGAGTTCGGTTTCGAACGTATTTTCTTCACTACGTCAATCTATGACATTTAAATAAACTTAGCATGAAAACTAAATTTGTAGAAGTAAAAATCTCTCATAAATATAAATGTTTTTTTCTAAGGATTCATATTCATATCATTAAAAAATTAATGTGAAATTATTTATAAGCAAATGTTTTTCCTAACAAGCAGTTTTATTTACAGTCACATTGCAGTTATCACAGTAATTTATAATACTGGTTGTAAGATTTTGCAAAGATACATTTTACACTACAATGTAGGCCTAACAAATGTTTGACAATGCATATGTGTTTGTGTTCGCGGTACTCATAACATACATTTTGTTCTTCGTACAGTATCCATTTTTTGTGTTTGAATAATTTTAATGTTCCTATAATGAGTATTATGACTCATTGGAACATTCTTACTAAATAAATAAATCCAACAGTAAGAATTTATTGCTTTCTTGCATTAAAAAAGTTCAAGGGCTAACATAATTCTTGAAACATCGTTTTAAGAGTAAGAATGAACATACTGTACAATTTTCCACATTTGGAACTTAATTGAAAATTTCATTATTAAAATATATTTATTTTTAAGGAAAATTACACTGTATTAATTCCTGTGCTTACTGTAATTTAAATAAACACTTAGTAGGCCTTACACTTATATTACAGTCGCATACACTTCATAATATAAACAATGTCTACCTAGGTCTTATTTTCAGTCAGCAACAAAATCTTCAAAAAAAGTTACGAAAATTTATAAAAGTTATGTTTCCTCTTGTAGCAAAAAAAATTTGGTTTAAAAGATTTTATATAAACTTTCTCTGACGAAAACTAAATGGATTCAAGGTATTCTGATTTTTTTATAACATACATAACTGATTTTAACTTCAAGTGGCTGCTTGTGTGGAAGTATTTTATGCCTTTGAGGCCTTTAAGTGTAGAAGCAGTAAGGACTACATAACACACATGTCACAAATCCACCCAGCCTCTAGGCACATGTCGCTGAACTAGCATATAACCTCCTCGCTGACAACTAGCCTGTGAGACATTCAGTGGTGACCCTATCATTTTAACATGTATTATTAAAGTTTACGGGGTGAATCCGCACAAAAATTTTCACACTTAAAAAAGACTGCAAAAACACACATTTTCGCCATTTTCAACATTTAGAAAATATGCTGTATGAGTACGTAGTGGGGAACCTGAAAAGTGTATACACACGCGTATTTTACTTTCAATGCTATCCCTAAGCAGGTATTGACCATTCGTGTTGAGTAGTTTTCGAATAATCTTGTAACGGCTTATGCTCTGCTGCATACCACTTTCTTGAAATAAGTTGCAGCATATTCATAATTTTCTTTTATAAAACTATTCCAAATTTCCATTGTGTTACTGCACTAGAAGAAAATACACTTAGGATGACTGAATGTCATTTTTTAAAAATTGCTTAAAAACATTGTTTAAGCCGTTCACGTTAAAAACTGCCATTTAAAACTGCCTTACTTCTAAATGTACCAACTGGATGTAACGGGAAATTTAGAATCGTTCATTGAACTTTGTCACAAACTTTTCACCAGAAAAATTATACCGTTGTCTCATAACATCCTACAGTGAAAATGGATCGTCAGGAATCTTTCATGCTAGTTCAGTGTTTGACTCGTTCAGTCAATGCACCATTCCAGGTCGCTCTTATAGCTCAGTCACTTCTAAACCTCCGACACAAAGGTATTCACGCCCTTAACTTGTCCTTCAGATAATCACCACAATTACTATATAGTATAATTTCTTAATATTTTAAGTGCATCAGCAAGGATTAAATTTTATTTATTTGTTTTAGTAAACTTGTTGACTATATACCACATTTTATTTGGTTTTTATGAATATATAGGTTCACACATTTTCGATGCATCTATGGATATTGGGTGTAATGAGCTATACCACAGTAATACAAACTGACGCACAGAACATGATTTTCTACAAAGGTAATTGTATACATAACATGTAAGACATATATTTCAGTAGCCGAAAGTTGTAAAGTAAAATTATGACAAGAAAAAAAATTGCTATTTATTCCTGACTATAACCAATGACTGAAAGATAAAAACCAGGGATGGGTATAATTTCAAAGTTATTACCATACTTTTTTTATGTTTCTATTTTATTTCAAATAAATTTTAACACCTTACAAGAGAAGGAAGAGAGAGTGCATATATTACATTGAAACTAGTTCTCTCCACCTATTCCTAAGATAAGTGTTGCCTGAACAGGATCTATGTTGAAATACCATGCCGTAGCACCCTTTGTCAGACATTCAATGGGCTAGAAAAAAGAACATGCAATGCGCCAGCAAAACTACAACATGAGAATTCCCTTTAATCTGCTTTAAATTAAGTTTACTAAAATGATGTAAATTAAATTTTACTAGGCAGGTGCTATTCCAGAATAAAAAAAAAAAAATATTTACATTTTTCTTACTCTAAACATGGCAGTGGGAATAATTTATTGAAATTCAGTACCATCTTCGTTAAAAGAAATAAAATTTACACAGGTTCTAGTCGTTAACGCATATAAAAAATTTATGTATCTTGAATTAACAGGTCCTCTGGTTGTTTAGCTATCCTACACTGGAATTCAGTTTACCTGCAGCATATGTGATAGCTTAAGCATAATTGAACTGAGGCTGCTGAGCATAATTCATTTTGAAAATACATGCATAAAAGTCACTAGGCTGATAAGATTACAAAAAAATTTTTAGGTGCAGTTAAGGGTCCAGGTGAGGGCATATTACATGGCAACAATCGGCGTTGGTCCGTCTGACCTACCACGAGTCGTCATCGTTATCGGGAGGAAAAGAGCAAAGTCCACCCCCGCAAAAAGCATTACTTAGCAAAAAGGTGTGAACTGTTACTTTTCTCGTAGTATACTAAACACAACATTATGGATAGCTTATGAGTGCATAAAACTATAGGAATTGGGACACATGGAAAAAAAGAAAAAATCAACAGTGAGAAAGTACAAAAAAATTTTGTAACACAAAAGAAAATCATTTACTTATTTGGGCTACTTAGGTTACAAATATAAGGTACAAATAAAATTAAGTTTAACAAATTAGTACAATGAATATCATTATTCCAATATTAAATAAAAATTGCTATCCTGTAAAGCCATTACATATGCACCACTGTGATTTTTACAGATTGGTTAAATAGCAAATTGTGGAAATAGCACCAGTTAGAATATTTAGATTATTGTTTACAAACATATGACAAAAAAAAAAGTTCATACAGTTAGGTTGACGTAAGATCATTAATACATATTAGTGTAACTTTGCTAAGTCCATATCTAGTACGAAGCTATTTGCTCCAATTTTAAATCATATTAGTTGAAACAAGAATAAACAGCAACGAAAAATGTAGAACAATCTGTAGCTTTACGTCGGGTTCATTTTACGCATTAAAAAGTCAACCCGCGCACTTTAGCATTTCCGCTGTTAGCAACAGTGAAGATGCCAGGCAAGTGAGATAGCTAGTTAGAAGTTTCACGGCGAAATGCATTTTGGTTTACACTACAGTGGTTAAGGGCTTGGGCCCCGAGTTTCTCTCTCCACGCACAGAGCTGTCTGATTTTGTAGTACTCGAGTCCGCCACCACGTTGCGTATTTTGTTTGAGCGCATCGTTACCTTCTTCTAGGAAGATGGCAGCACAAGCATGGCACAGGAGCAGGATCTACGCGTTTCGCATTGGTATTGGGAAAGAGGCTTGTAGTCGACTGAAAGAAGGGTGGGGGCAGGGAGAGGCAGAGGCACAGAGGGAGGGAGAGAGAGAACACGAGCAAGAAAGAAAGTATTTTCATGCAGGATGACTAGTGAGGGCAGTGGGGGAGCCGATTTGAGGACTGGGAGTAACGATACTTGTCCAGCCCAGGTCTGACGTTGCTGGGAGCCAGGAGTTGGTTGTCAACATAATCTCTACCTGCTACCCTGTCATCCGAAAGTTTGGGGTGTGTGTACTTTATATGCTCCTTCGTGTAACTCCGCGCACACAAACACACATTAATATATGCGGACTAACTTCAATGTTTAAATCCGCGGCAATTTTGAAGTAATTGTACTGTCACTGAAAAAAGATGCATTTAGGAACTAAAATCAATTTGCGGTAACTTATCACAATTACAATTTGTTTATTCTAGCAAGATATGCAGGTCGATGAGATAAATGGTAAAAGTTTACAAATAATCAAGTCAACATACCTTGGGTAAACATGCTGCATTGGACATTCTTATCAAAATTCTACATTTTACATTGAGTTAAAATACACTTCGCACTGCATTTGACCGTTAGCAAAACAGTCTTAAAATAATATAATCTAATATGAAAATAAGTAGAATAAAAAAATATAGTATTAATAATCTTGTAAAACTATAGTGTGGATAAAAGAAAATTTTAAATAAACCTATACAAATGTAAAGCCAGATAAATTGGCTGCACTTTTGTAATAAACATTATTATTTTCACTTTTGCCTACTTTCCAAAGGAAAAGTAGGTAAATGAGATCAACTGCATGCACGTGGTCTATGAATGTGTACGTCTGTGTGTATGTTCCCGGAAGAGTGCATCTCCTCTAAAAACTTTTGAGCTTGTATACCAAATGTAATCAATCTTGGTACACATATACTACCTGGTAAGGTGACTTAACTTTTATTTATTTGTTCATGCAATACTAATTTTTTTCAAAATGGTAGCCATTTTTATAATTTTCGAGTAAGTTGACACATGTAAGAAAATATTTTTCGAATTTTAACAACCTTGGTACATATTTAGTACTACTTACTAAGGTGACGACTTTTGTGTGTTTTTATTCATGTCATATTCATTACATAAAAATGGCTGCTATTTGAAATTTTTTGTCACATTCAGATATCTGAAGAACAATTTTCAGAATTTCAGCAGACTAGGCAGCGTACATGTTAGAGTAAAATTGCTGTATTTGTGTTCACGCCCCTTGCATATTTACACAATGGCGACGTTCTGAAAATTTTTTTATTAAATGAGATATCTAGACGAACAGTAATCAGGATATATAGTATAATGATTTCAGTTTTATGTGTATGTATGAACATCTTTTTATAACATGACACTGTTATCACACAAACGTAGCAGACTATACCACACGTTTCATTTAAGAGGCAGACCAAGTTATTCGTCCAAAATTGTTTAACATGTTCTAATGTTTACCTTTGGTACAGGTAATACGCTACATGATGCTCTCGGTTGTGTTTTCAATAAAGTATTCAATTATTTTACACGAATGACTGAAAATTGACCTTTTGCATTATAAGATGTGCGTCTGCACATAAATGTCCATGCCATGCTGATCGGACTCCATTTCTTACTTTGCATGGTGCCTCGAAATATCATCTGAAATCAACTTAGATAATGTTACGTCTGCTGTGTGTGACAACAATTAATAATTTGTCACCGAATATCACCATCATATCCAAGAATAAGTTTGGTATCAAGGAAAAGAAACTGTGTTGAATGGATTCGTTGTCTATTTGGCCTGCCAAATAGTTTTCGTTATCTTCAGTAAAATATGAAATGAATTTCAGTATTTCCTTATGTTACTTTTTGGTTTAATTTCGTTCCAAAGGTTTTAATAGTGTAGTTCCAAAACCGATTTTTTTATACAACAATGTTGTACAAGTAATCATAATAGAGATCATTATGTTAAGCCAGACAAAAGTAAAATTTTTTTATGTTTATAGAAATGCAATTAAATAACAGTGTCACAATCGAAGGAATGCCCCAATGGAAGAGCGTTGCAGACTTTATGGTATTTTAGAATCTTGAGGGTCTATTGATTAGGGATCAGCGATTTTCGTGAAAATAATTTTGCAACATCTTGTTTACATGTCTTATGTGCTCACCTGCAGCTCTGCTTCGTAGTGAATGATTGGATGTATTTAACTCAGTGTCTTGTGGGTCTACCTGCTAATAACAGACGTGTGGTGTCGTAGTAACCTTTCTCTGATTGGCACAGTCAAATAAGTGACGCCTCTGAACAAATACAAGCTGCCAATAATTACCAAGCAGAGCTACTGATGTATACATAAGGCTTTGAAACAAACTGATGGAAAAATCTATTCGCGAAAAGCACCTGACCCTAGCTATTTGTTAATGGGTACTCTTTCATGTCTGTCACTAATCCACGAAATAACTATACGACATAGACATGCTAGAAAATTAGCACCCGTTTCTTACAGACGCTTTGGTTTACAATGCCACTGTATGCCCCTTTTCACGTGAAATAAAGTCAACGATAACTAATACGTAATGACAGGATATTTGTTAATCACCTGCCATTTGTATTTTTACTATAATAAATTACTCAGCATTTATTAATGTGTCCTACTTGTCTAATAACTGGATATTGTTTTATTTTCCAACTAGCTCAGGCTCAGTCTTTGAGTGAGGAGAAGGGGCAAAGACTCATGTATGTTACCAAAAAACATGTACATACACGGGATTTCTGGGGGTCTTCCCCCGGAAAAGTTTAAATTTCAAGGCACGAAATGATGCAATTTCGATATTTCCAAATAGAAATATTGATTATAAGGCAGATATTTAGTAAGTGACATTATCTTGTATAAATAATAATTACACATACCGAACAATTTTGGGGGAAGGTTCAAAACACATCTTTTGTCCCCACAGATTAGTTGGTGGGGGTGGGGGCCTACAGCCCAGATGTCTCCGGCGCCAATGGACTTGCTAAATACGCTAATGTCGTATTCTGTTGGCCGCTAGAATATTTAAACAATTTAATTTATAGTCACTTTGAGATTTCCTGTGTTGATTTTCCAGGTTACCAAAATGGTTGATTCTAATATCCCATACAGTACAGAGATTCTCTTTTAACCTTGAGAGTATATTTATTCATGTCATACAGAATTTTAGTATGCTACTTTCAGAATAGATTTCATCGTTTTCAAATGTCGACATAAATTATAAAATATCCTCCAAAACAGTTTTATAAACTATTTCTGAAAACTTTAGGAGTGGCTGTAAAATAAAATGTAGAACATAAAGAAAGCGAAGTGAACGTACACAAAGGTGATCTAACGTGAATAATTGGCTAAGCTCCCATAGCAATACAGGGATTTACCAATGTGAAGTATGTAACATTGTAAACTCTAAAAAATCGAACTCAATCGGCAACGACTTCGTTACAAAGTAATACACCTAAATACATATTGTTTTAAATTACTGTATGCCAGTGTCTGTGAAGAATGTAGAAGTAAATCAGACATTCTGTTGTCTCTATTCCATCACTCTAATGTTGCTCAATATCCACATTATTTGCCTATCGTTCTTTTGCGGTTATAAAAATAACCAGCAGGAGCTGGAGTAGAGCAAGATGGGTCTGCTCTGTCACGCGACATGTTTTTGGCGATCACTAGGTCATTTGTAAAAGCCTCCTTACGATTCAGGATTTCAAGACAGCAGAAAATTCGAATCAAGCCTTAAATATTTTAAACGCTTGATAAATAGATAGTTTATAAACTGTGACTGCATTGATATTTGTAAACTTGTGTATATAGTAGTTCAGTTTATTTTCCTTCGACATTTTGAGCACTATGCAAAGAGTTTCACTTCGTTGTAGTTTACAGATTTGTCTAGTGTTAGCAGTGCAACCATGAGTCGAAAATCAACTGTCGAGACTTAGTCTACTCGTGAAAACTTTGCTCGTGTTACTGTTAGCTGACCTCAAGTAGTGTTTTTCCTGTCCATATATAAATATATATCCACTACATGCGTTATATACATAATTTTTGCTATTTTACTGCTAAATTATAAGATCTGTCGTAATGGCCGTTTCCAGATTTTTAAGGTAACATCTGTACTCTCAAATCACCACAGCCATTCACAAATGATTCCTTTAGTTGAAAGGTTGCATTCAAGGATTTGTCTGTTTTGGAATTATTTTGGTTCTATAACCTTATATGATAAAGTTGGCAAATTACAATGAAGATTTTCATGTTATTTAAATATTGTCGCAGTTATATGTATAGAATAAATAAAACACATCATATTTACTTTTATTTAATAAATATTAATTTGGTTAAATGAAATACAGGTCACATTTTTAACCTACAATTCTGTTCCAGAGAGACTAGAGGGGTAGGTAGTTAAGCATACTTTTTGTACTGGATTGAAAAATTAAGAGGTTTGTATTGTAGCAACAGGAACTCATTATTTAAAAATACTCATGACTTAAGTTTAACCTTGTAAAGCTTAGGCAAAATACAAAGATATTATGTTTAATAAAATCATTAGCGTTCATGGACTACCCCTTCTGCTTCTCCGGCAGATAAATGTTACAACATAACTACGCAGTTACATAAATATTTATACCAAAAATAGTTTCTTGGCATTTGTATTTGTACTTTAGTTTTTTCTCTCAAAATATAAATAATGAGTCTAACAAGCAAATTACGAATGAACTGTATAGTAAAATGGGTGCGAGATGCAGAAACACATCAAGTAATGCGAACCACATAGCATTTGTCACGGGATGCATACCTGCCAACTTTTTAAAATGACCATCAGTAAAACTTTTCCAGAATGTCACATTTTTGCGTAAACTGCACGCAGCAATTTTTGTGCCAAATTATATCAGTCCCTATGTCTTACAAACTGTACACATAATAACATTTATAATATTTTAAAAATTTATTTGTTTTTAAAGTAGGCCTTATCAAGACCTAAATATGCAAAAACAATTATTTGCCAAGTTATACTTTGAACAATTTCCTGTTCACTTAATCCTTTGAAAATCCATCATTCTTTTATAATTCAGAATGTACACTTGGATCTTTAAACAACCTGTAAGCATGGTTACAAATATAAATAGTTTCACAAAGTTTGATATAAATCTCAACTAGTTTTGTTTATTTTACGTGGCATGAAATAGCCCAATACCAAACTGGATTGTGTGTTGAGTTACAAAATACCGTAAGGTAACATTTAGCTCTAGCTAAGGCGCCTTCAAAACGTACTTACGAAAATTCATGATTATACTGCAATTTCCACGTAGGCCTGCAACCTCACATAGTAGTTACAGTTAGGTGCTTCATACCATCTTCCATAAATTACCAATAAACGCCGCACAAAAATTACGCTAGTAGTAATTATGAACAGTTTGTTATCATATAAAATATTATTATTGTACGTATGCTACACAATAAGAGGAAATAATTTTTCTTTCAAGTTCGCGACGGTATAAACACGCGCGCGATGCATTTTATAACTTCAAAATTTCGTCGCATCACACGTTAGTTATACGTCATATTCATTACAACAGCGGAAAAATATTTTTAGTTTCAAAGTAAAAAATACAGCTTCTAAGCACACAGAAAAGCGCGGAATTGGACGAGAAACAACACACTATTCGTTTAAAAATGCCCAACAACACGCACATCGCCATCTTGTAACAGCCCATACAAGAAATTCTCAGATTGGCTCTTAGCTATAAAATACGCCAATAGGAAACCAGGAACAAAACACATACCGAATTTTGTTATTGGTTCCTGTAGTGTTCACGGTGACCAACTGCTGAACGAACAGAAAAAAACTAATTTTACAAGTGTTTATGCACAATAGCAAAGCGAAACAACACCGTAAAACACGTTTCATGTTGGTACGTTTGCGCAAAACAAACTTGTCCGCTATTCATTTGTAAATAATGGCATTAATGTACACATAAATGTCGAACGTCCCGAAATCTGTAAAATTATGTTGTCCTCCGTAAAACCGTAAAACGTATGTACTTTCCGTACATTTTACGGACAATCCGTAAAAGTTGGCAGGTATGGGGATGCGTGGAGAGGTACATCGTTCACTATAGGGTGGTTATACAAAACAACTTGCTAAGTAATGTTAGTGTTTGCACAGTCATGTAACCATACTTTGTCGATCGCCAGAGGTTAGCTGTGTTTTGATCACTGGATAAGACGGCAGAGTGATCACTCGCTTTGTAAAACTGGAAGGTAAATGTCGTCGAAAAAAAGGTTCTTCACGAGATGGGCTCAAAAGCGTTGCGTATTTTGTGCTCATAAATTGATACATGGAATATTATGTTTTTACATACACCGACGAAAAACTAAATACGGCAGGAATTAAAATTAAGCCTACATATTTCACACACTTTTGAATTTTTAACTAAATGCGACAAAAGTACATAATGCATATTTAACTCATTAACTTTACTTATATTTTTGACCTATATAATATTAAATTATTTATAAAATAATTAATAATATAAAATTTGACGGATATTATGTACTACTATACATAAACTTACTATTTGTTATATATTAAATACTTAACTAAAAGCGACGACAGTATGTATGTACGTATGTATGTTCATAATTGTGCGAGTGTGTGGGAGAGGAGGTGTGTGTTCGCTTTTTTTTTTTTTTTTGCTATTTTTAATCTTGTAAGTTTTTTATATATAAACCACGGGCCTCAATGAGCCAAAGGCTCTTACAAAAGAGGCAATGCATTACAAATTTGCTAACTAAGGCATGGGCATGAGTTGTACAAATGTAGGCTATATTTACTTCATACTAATATGAAATAAAAACTAAAACTGACATAACAAAAAAAGAAGAGAGTAAAAAACCTACGTGGATTACGTACCCCTACGTGTACAAAACACTGCGGTAAATTAAGTCACCTATTGTGCTGCATAAGTCATTCTTTTAAAAATGTGTTTATATAATTTTTTTAAAGGTTAATAATATATAAATGTTTGCACCCAACTTATAAAATTTTCTGACTACTTGCAATCATTTTAATGTATTTTTGAAAACTTGAAATTGTTTGTTATATATATGAATAATAACTTTTATTTGCTTTGTTTTTTATGTATTTGTATCAGTCTTGAAATTGTCTAAGTATTTGTAACAAGTTACAACCTATCTATTCTGATGTATTTTTGACAACTCCACTCTAGTAAACTCTAGAAATACGAGAGGTATTGTAAATATATAAATAAATAAAATTAGAACGCACCATACTCGGGTTACTTTTTGTGAACTCAAACGACGTTTTTGACTTTCCCAGACTAACCTTGTGACTTTTTATAACCGCCCTATAATGCATATTTCAGGGATTCCTGAGTTTCAACTGTGATAGACCTGATTGTTTTTCATTAAAATTCCTAAGCATTCTATTCTTTTCTTACGTTAACGTGATACGAATTACTTACAATAACTCAAGTTTTCTTTTCCTCGAAATTCTCTTCCTTCCACTCCACACTTTTTTTTTTTCGCTCATCTTGCGTTACTGAGAACCCAGATCCTGCACAGAACCTGTTCGACCAGCACGCAATCTCTTGAGAAAGCGCTGAACTTCCAGGACGTGGCCATTCGTGACGTCTGGACAATCCCTGCCTTTGTTTGCAGTAAAAACTTCATGTTTTGTAAAATATGTTATTTACTACTCCAAGGAAAGCTATGAAAAAATCATGAACATTTACAGTTATAACGCGGACTAAGTTACGTAGCGATTTTTCAAAATAATGCCTACAATGGCCACAAAAAAATATTTTCACCTGCTGGCGACGTAGTGCCATTAGAAAAGCATTAAGGAATATTTTCGTATTGGTTATAAATGTTTTTACGGTAACCGTAAGTCCAGAGTCATTTATATAAATACACGTATAAAGATAATACTAAACTATGTGTAACAAAGTTATGAAGGAATTTTACGATATAGGCCTGGGTTTCGGTTTTAAAAAATATTTTTGCAAGAACTGTAAAAACTCGCACAGTACATGTGGTAACAGTACACAAACACATGAACTATAGTTCTTTCAAATACACACACATTTTACAGAGTCCGTTTTACATGTTCTTGTTACTCAGTGTTCAAATGTAAACAAATAATTTCATTTACTTGAGTAGAGAAAAAAATAATTCCATTGGCTGAACATTCTAAAACTTGAATCAGTATAAAATTAATGTTTAGCACTGACATGTTGTAAAGTGAGTGTCTTTTAGCACAAAAAAACCTTTATTCTTTTTCCAGGGTGTAGATTTCAAATATTGCAAATAAATATTACCATGGTATGATTTTGAGCGAGAAAGATCAACAAATTTTTGGTACAACCAAACTAAACTTCTATGTGCATTATTGGAAGACTCCAGCAAACATTAAATTGAAGTAGCTGTTTTTGAGGTAAATATTTATCTCAATCCCTAATAAACTCTAAATTTCTGAACATCATAAAAAAATACAACAAAACAAATGCACAAAAAATTATACAAATTTACATGTCAAGGCAAAATAAGGAGAAATATATAATAAACCATGCATAGTTAAACACGAAATATCACCTAGCAGACCTTACGCTTTGCATGTCAACAATTAACAATTACATATATTCACAATGCAATAACTCGCAATGAATTGAAACGAAACTGTGTGAAGTGCATGAACTGTAAAAGTGAAATAAAATTGTTATCATTATTACTACAGTTTGCAGCAGTGTTCAGCAATTTTTCCAGGATATGACAAGAAATAGACGCACACAAAAAAACTGTCTCAAACAAAACAAATTGTCAATATCCATCCCCTGTAAGTAGTTGGTTATAACAAGTATGCAGGTTATGATAAAAAAAAGTTCCATGATGCACATAATTTTGTAAGTGTGCATGCACAGGTCTTTACCCAGAATTTGTCGCACAGATGTGGTGGACATGCCCAGAGCCATGTCATGTTTACGCTTTGACAGTCTCGGCAAATGTCCAATTGATGCCCTGAGCTTGGATGTTTACCAGTGTCCATGCTGTCCGAGGCCGCCCTGAAGACTTGCTCTTCAATGCTGACCCCGTACGGCGAAATGTAGTAACCCAGTGGCGAATTGTTTTCCGATTTGGCACCACCCCGTTTGGCCGTGTGTTGAAGTGTCTTCGGAAGCCTCGTTGTGTCGTAATGGTGGATTCACTGTTCCGAAAGAACATTTTGACAGTGTAAGCGCAGTGCACACCTGTCCATGGCATGTTGCCGACAGTCCTGCCACACACTGTTCCCTAACAATGTGTACACCACCTTCCTCCCTCATCTGTCACCGCCCAATAACCTTGGCAATGACAAATGGTACTGACCAATTATATCATCGTTTCCCTTCGTGTTTCGCTTGCACACATTAGCCAGCGGGTTACGGACAAAGTCCGAAATTGTCTTACGGAGTGTGTCGCAAATGGCGGCCATCACCTTCCAGATATTTTTTCCCAAAACCACACAAATAGTACAAAATGGTATTTTCATAATTGTTACCGACAAAATAAGGCAAAACCCTCAGACCAATGTTTAGCACGATGACAGAATAATGTGACTGTAGGGTTCATAAATGAAACAGGCATGGGTGTGGAAGTCTCATGGACGGTCTCAGTACTCTCCACATTAGGTCATTCTTGCTCTGAGTCTGCCTGCTTGTTTGCCTGTCCAGACGATGGGGCATCCTGGAAGTGTGGGCCTTGGAATGAGCGTAGACAACCACATCAACGCATGCTGTGAAGGCATCTTGTAAGTGGCATTCTAATTATTCTAACCACAACGTTATTTCAGTCCAGAAATTTTCTACATCAACATTATTTCTGGGTGAAATGGATGGCTATAATTGAAACCTCAAAATACGCTGTTTGAGTTCTGTCACATGTGTGCCTAGTGTAACACAGAGCGTCCAGCCAGATTACAATTTCAATTTCCAGTACATTTCCCACATTTTCCTCATGATTCCCTTACTAAAAAAAATGAAATCACAGAAAAATTACTATAAATGCTATTACGACTCAATTTCTATTACCTTAATAGTAAAACCTCGTAACTCCATTTCTTATCCATTCAGAATAAATGAGAAAAAAATTACTTTATTTCCCTCACACTGTGAAAAAATACATAATTTTGTATAACATTACTATAAATGAAAATGTTGTACCTACTTTTAACAATATTTCTTTGTAAATACTGTATTATGATGGTTTAAAAGGACTTGAATGTCCAATCTTCATAATATGGAGTTACGAGCTTTTATTATTAAGGTAATGATAGGCCATATTTCTCTCGAGTGCAGTAACTAAACAAAATACAAGTGCTGTCGAGGAAATACTCTTGTGCATTGTGCACATAGTTAAAATATTACAAATGTAGGGGAAATAGGTTAAAATTTGACGGCAATAGCATGCTGTAAGCGAGACACGTAATTGAACTGCGGCAGTGCGAATAACAATTAAGTAAACCAAAAATAAAGTGAAATCATACCGCAGTTGTAGATGAAACTTTCAGCATACAATACAAATGTCGCAGCTCGTGTTTACATTTTCCAGTTTGCATTAATACAATTTTCATACAAATTTAACATATAGATATTATCACCCAAGAGGCTGTGTCAGTGTTTCAAGCACAAGTATGCAACCCGCATTAACCCGAATTTGGTCTCATATTAAAGCCAAAAGGACGACACTTTAGAGCATGTATCGTTCACAGAAAATTTTCGCGATTTGTAAGTTGCATAACATCTTGAATTGTGCAAAAAAGTTGAGTTTTTCTTATATTCTCATTTTTTTTTAATTATGAAGGAGAACAACACCAAGGTTGATATTTTTTATACTGTGGGACTGGTTATAAAATTCTAGAAATAATGTGATGTATACTCCTTTGAGTATATATTAAAGTAATAAAAACACCAATTTTTTTTTTATTCATTTTGGGCGAAAAATTTTGAATATGTGTAAAAAATTTGGTAATCCCATTGCTGATTAAGAATATAAATATTTCTAATTCTAACTTGTCCACAGAAGATAAACAGGTCACCATTGTTGTTTGGGACAGAAAACTGCAGGCTTCATGCACAGAACAAGTCTCAACTTGCAATATCCGGCCAGCCCATGCCTGTTCTACAAGCAGTCACAATTTAGTCAGTCAGACTTGAAAATGCAGGTGATGCGTGTTGGACTTTTGGATGTTGTTTCTTATCTGACAGTGGTTGTCATTTTGTAGTTTTTTTTTTTTAAAGAAAAGTGTAATTACGCTTACTAGTACCGGTGGAAATGTTTTATTTGTGTTTTATATTGAAACGATGAAAGAAATGGAGTGTTCAGCAGTTACTATTGTACAAGAAAATTGTAACAAACTATCATATTCAAGAGAATCTACATTATAAGAATTTAATGAATTTAACATTGATGAACAAAATTTGTTGAAATTAAGAATTGGATCTGAAGACTTACTAAAAAGTGTGTAACATATCATGAAAAAAAAAAAAAATAAATCTGCAAAAGTTGTCACATATTTATGGTAAGGTGTGTTTAGACCCATTTAATGTACACAATAAAGCTATAAAGAAGTCACACCAGCAGATTACACTACACATGCATGCAAACAAGCCCATCACTTGTTCCTGGTAAGTGTGTGTGTACAAATTACTTCTCCAAAATTAAATATTTTAATGACAATATGCCTAATTCTAATGCAGATAAAGAAATGTTTACATCTCAATGTGTGGTGGTGGAATGAGTTGATGAAGTCTGTTATGCTCTTGGTGTTTCCCCACTAATAATTCAAAAACTTAGCAATGACAAACAACCAATTGCTGTGAAAAAAAAAAGTAAAAAAAATTTCAACTGCAGTTTCAAAAAAAACTCTCACAGACTTTTGAATGTGATACATCTGAGGATCAAGAAAACTTTGCAGATACCACTGACCTGGCTTTCGAATATCGAACTTTAATTGAAAGGCTCAAAGTAAAAATAGAATAGGTAAAAACGGCTCAAGAGAAAAACTCTTAAGTCTAGCTCCTAAATCAGGGAGCTACCAAAAAATCCAAGAAGAATTCCATGTTAGTCAATACCTAGCAAGAAACAGCAGATTGTTAACTGAGAAATATGGCATTTTGCCTAAAGTCAAAAATAAGAAAACCTAAAAACATGCTGACTGAGGAATGTACAGGCATGATAAAAGCTTTTTATAATCATGATGAAAACAGTACAGTCATGCCAGGTATGAAAGACAGTGTATCAGTAAAAGTATATGGTATAAAGGAAGATGATCCAAAATGACTAGTATTGTGTAATTTAAAGGAATTATATTATAATTTAAAGAAACTCACCCAGAACAAAAGATTGGTTTCTCAAAGTTTGCAGAACGCAGGCCTAAATGGTGTGTGTGTGCGCACGTGTGCATGTGCGCACGTGAATGCGTGTGTGTGCGTGTATGTGTGTATGTGTGTATGTGTGTATGTGTATGTGTGTATGTATATGTGTGTATGTGTATGTGTGTATGTATATGTGTGTATGTATATGTGTGTATATGTATGAATTGCACATTAAAATGTGAAGTAAATGTTATCTAGCATAAACACACAATTTACCTATAAATACATTCTTGAAATTGCTGTCTGTAACATTAATAGTGATGAATATATATGTAACTCATGTCTCTCATGTCCTGGGTTTAAACCTGAAGATGTTTTGGGTTTTGAAGACTTTGAAGCAGATGCTGAAGTTACCTTCAAACAGTGGTTATCAACTGATAGATGTGAGTTAGTCACTGTAGTGAAGTCATTTTCAGATTTTATGGACAGTCTTGATGAAAAGATGCAAAAGTTGAAAGTGCACCATTTCATTTCAAAAAAACAGTCCAAGTTCTTCAAAGAGAAGAAACAAAATCTTCAAAGTGACACTTGCATTATACTTGCAGATTTTCTGAAAATTTCTCTTTTGTCAAGCAAGATGAGGTCCAGTCTTGTCACTGGTCAAATTCCCAAGCAATTGTTCATCCTTTTGTGGTGAATATCAAAGTTAATGACTGTGTAATCTGCAGAAGCTTCTGTTTCATCAATGATTGTATTACTCATAACACAGTTACCTTATATTCCGTTCAGAAAGTCTTACTCGCATTACTACTTATTCAGAGATACGAAAAGTGTTGTACTTTACAGATGGTGCAGCGGGCCACTATAAAAATAAAAAGAACTTCATTAACTTATGTTACCAAAGTGAAGATTTTGGATTTTAAGCAGTGGCATTTTTTTGCATCAGCATATTGGAAGGGGCCTTCTGATGAAGTTGGGGCTACTGCAAAAAATACAGTGAAGAAGGCGAGTTTACAAAGAATTGATCGTGACCATATGTTGACTTCCCATGACATGTTGAACTTTTGTCAGCATAACATTCAAGGGATTCATTACTTTCATGCAAGCGCAAAAGAAATAGACAAATAAAACAAATTCCTGAATTCAATGTTTGAAAAAACAATGACAACACCAAATACACACATTAATCAAGAATTTAAACCTCTTGATTTTAAAAAAATTTACAAACCAGTCAAACATCATACTCAAGTGAAAATATAATAGTTCAAACCACTAAGAATGATGATCAGTTTTCCCTTGATGTGTATCCTAAGAAAAGTGACTATATTTGTTGTGTGTATAACTCATTGTGGTGGTTAGCCAAGGTTGAAGATGTATGTCACGATCCACAGACTGATGATAGGGAATACTTGGTTAAATTCTTTCATCCAGCTGGACCTGGAACATCCTTCAAACTCAAACTAGAAGATACAGTTTCGGTGAAGCATGCAAATGTTCTCCGTATTTTAAGTCCCACAGAGTTCTTCATGCACAATGCTCGAACTCACATCATAGATGAAAATAATAAACTGTTTTGTGGACTTTTAAACATGCATAAAACTGTGCAAGCATTGAAATGTTTACATTTCCTACTGCTTTACAAGGAATTTTAATTAATATTACTAGTTGTACTCATATAATCTAAAATTGTCAGATTATATGAAGCCTCACATAAACTTATATAGTAAAGCACTCAAATATACTCATACAATATCATAGTTTTACTACTTTAATATATACTGAAAGGAGTATGCCTCACTTTAATTCCAAAATTTTATCACCAGTCCCACATTAAAAGATTTGACCTCAAAAATGTCACATTTTCAATTTTTCCATAGTTTGAGCTACGTTTTTACAATGAAGGACTGAAAAAAAAAAAAAAAAAAAAAAAAAAACAGCTAGATAGTGTTCCAGCAATTACTACTTATACTACTAAGTATAAAAAATATCAACCTTGGTGGTGTTCTCCTTCATAATTAAAAAAAATTGAGAATATCAGAAAAACTCAACTTTTATGCATAATTCAAGATGTTATGCAACTCACAAATCGGAAAAATTTTGTGTGAACGATACATGCTCTAAAGTGTCGTCCTTTTAGCTTTAATATGAGACCAAATTCCGCTTTCTATGTTTGTTTGTTAATTAATTAATGACAGTCAATTACAAAAAGTACTAAAAAAGCACATTTGTATCTAAAAATGCATACATCTAAAAAATTATATTCACTAAAAATCTTTAAAAAAAACTATTTTTGTCCTCTAGAAAGTTTGTCTCAAAAACTAGCAAAATTTTATGGAAATCAAAAATAATGCAGCAACTGAATATTAAAAATATTTTTGATTTAAAATGGAATAACCCTTTCAGTTTTCACATAAGTACTCCGGAATACAACAGTACTGCCACCTATTGGGAGCTTTTTCAAGACCCTGCACATCCGTGAATTAATGGCCAATCACAGGCCCCCTGAACAAGTCAAACCTCACCGATTGACGCAATTGCGTGATTAGGCATGGAATGAGCCATTTTGTCACGTGTATCTAGAGGTTCTTACGAAAATTCATGAGGGTACAGTAGGTCAGCCAAAATATCAAGTTTAAGATGGTCATAATTTAACCTGAACGACATTTGTGTGTCTTCAAAATTTCGACTGACGACCACTCAATCAACTTCTCTCTTACACTGCTGAAAATCATTACTGGTGCTCTAGTTATTTTAGAAATTAATAAAAGATGTTCACATGACAGAGATAACTTACCCTACCCCGAGTGAGTTATCGAAAACACCTGTTGTGGTTTTGGTTGCCTACTATTTAAATACTTTTTGTATGAATTGGAGATTAACCACCACTCACCTTGCTTGAAGAGCTGTCAGGTGGCCATTCGAGAATTAGGTAAATTTCACTCAGGTTACGTTTAGAACAACTTAGGGCTGTCCCAGATTATAGCATTAAAGATAGGGTGAAAGTGGATTTATAGCAAACACAACCTAAGTAAGATAGAAGTGTGAAATAAACGGAAAATTCAAGATATTTACAACACGATTCCGGCTACATTGATAAAACTTTGTTTTTTGTAGACAATCTATTTTTTCCCTATTTTTTTAAGTTATAAGAACCTCATAACTAACAGGCTATTAGATGCACGTAATATTCATTTCAACAGCCAGTTTTATCTAGAAAAAAGCATCAGAAAAGTCCGCAAGGGTATATATGTAGCGTTAACACTGTGTAAACTCTAAGAAAAATAAAAAATTGTCGAGGTCATTGCTGCCGGCGTGGCTGGGAAGCCGTGTGGCAGACACTCATATGGAGTCGAACTGAGACGAGTAAGCCCGCACAGGGTTGCCATATATACTGCAGTCACTCAACACGCGTGCCCTGCAGCCGCTCGGTCTGTGCGAAGTTTCTCCGTGGAAAATACTTTCTGGCAAACAAGTCTGTGAGAAAGATGTGTTGAGTTCGTGCTGTAATAAGGTCGAACTATGACAGTTCATTGAAATGATGTGTGTAAGAAATTGTAAGTCTACTTATTGAACTGTCTCACAGAATTTAATCTCTTTATTCAGTGACATTAATATTTATTCTTTTGAGTGACCATTCAAAACCTAGTCAGTAATATACAAAATGTTATACTTGATTTTTAATCTGTTAAGACATTTATGTAGTAGATAGGGAAAATTTTGGTAGCTACACAGTTAATGTTTTAGAACTGATGAAAATGAATTATGTGACTTTAGAGCAGTACCGGAATATAAAAAAAGGATAAATTGGAGATCTTCGAGAAAATCCACCGACCAGTGTCATCGCCTGTCATTGTTCCAACATGCAAAAATTGGGGTTTACTCGCTGGAATCGAACCTAGATTTGGATAGCCGTGGCTGGAAATGAAGAGATTTTGGCGGATCGTAAGCAATATAACTAAGAGCCAAGGATGGTTAAGGGCGTGGGAAATGGGAGCTCTACGAGAAAACCTACTGACCAACTACATCATGCAGCACGATTCCCTTTACAGAAATTCCTTAGTTATCTGGCTTGGAATTAAACCTCGACTGATTTTGTGGGAATATAATATGATCTCTTCACAGCCACCCGCCATCCCAAGAGGAATAGTAAAACAATCGAGGAAATAAATACTTCTCTTTTGTTCTTTGAGTCACATCCAGATACTTGATATATGGTCGAGACGGCAAGCAGAAACAGATTACTACTATAAGCAGTTTTTAGCTGTCGGTGGTAGTATAAAAAAGGGTAATTAATATGGCTGTAAAAATAAAGAAAATGAGTCAACCGAGTGAACAGACCACCCCCCTCCCCCCTCGAGCGATGTGTGTAATAGCAAGCACTGTCTAGATTGCTGGTTATCTGTGGCCTTGGTACCAACTGATCATTAGACAGAATCAGCTGATTTCACATTACTTCTACTAGTAAACATAAAGAGCTACAGTTTACAACACCAAACCCATGCCCAGATTCAGGATAATAAAGAAGTTAAACTTTACAGAGAAAAACCGGACTTTGTTTATACGTATTTCGTATTTTTATATTTTCTTAAAAATAATAACGAAATAATACAATGAGACATTACTACATACTGAATGTAAAAATATTTAATAATTTTCCATAGAAT
Organism: Medauroidea extradentata; assembly: GCA_003012365.1. NCBI lineage: Eukaryota > Metazoa > Arthropoda > Insecta > Phasmatodea > Phasmatidae > Medauroidea > Medauroidea extradentata. The sequence continues at coordinate 12,546 of PNEQ01086332.1, read as the reverse complement.
ATTAAACAACTACAGGAAAACACCAACATGGTCACGTTATAATAATCAATGTATTAATTCCATAACATTCACGTGATTAAACGAAACATTACAATAACCGTCCAATCATAGGTAATACACATGAACGGCTCTAGAGTCGACAAAATGTGCGAAAAGTTTACTAGGGAGTATCAACTTAAACGAAGGGCGGGAGAAACAGAGTATCACCGTGAAAACTCATCAATTAAATACACTGTCCAAGTATAATTCCCACATACGAAAATATGGCAGGTTTATTCAGGTATGTAACCAGAATGATACTGATAACAGATTAACACTCTAGCCCCTAAACCACTACGGCTACTTTAATTTTTAAAGCATGTCCTATCAGTAATAAACTAATGGTAATAAATGAAACGAGTAATGGAGCATCTTCTGTTTCCGATTTGTTTAAGGGCGTTCACGAGGCAAAAATTCAATATTTTATACTTGCTTGGCATATTGTTAGTTTTATGGACATTACTTGTGACTACATTTTCCACTTGTAGAAATTTTTTAGCTCTCATAGTTTTCCCATAGCAGCACGTCAGTCAGAAATGTCAAATTACAGGAACATAGATTTAACAAAAACCAAGTGACTTAGCCGAATGAAATAATTTACACTGAAATTAGATATAATGGGCACTATGCTAAAAGATTTAAAAACACAGAATGGAATTCCTTTGTACTATTTAAAAAAATCCGAAAATGACGAAAATTTACCTCATTTGTGGCAATTTTTAAAAAAGACAAAATGACTTTGTTGTGTGTTTTTAAATCTTTTAGCATAGTGCCCATAATATCTCATTTCAGTGTAAATTATTTCATTTGAGTAAGTCACTTGGTTTATGTTAAACCTATGTTCCTGTAACTTGCAAATTCTGACTTTGACGTGCCGCTATGGGAAAACTATGAGAGCTAAAAAATTACTACAAGTGGAAAATGTAGTCACAAGTAACGTCTATAAAACGAACTCTATGCCAAGCAAACATAAAATTTTGAATTTTTGCCACGTGAACAACCTTAACTGCATTGGCTGTATTAGTAACTCATTAGTTCTTAAACTTTTGTTTCCAAAAGTGCTGCCAAACGGTATCGCTGTTGAGAATCTTATATACATTTTGTAAACGTTCATAAGCTTACTTATTTATAACTTCATTCAAAGTTTTTAAGGTGGCCCCAAATTAACTTTTGTAATTATTGACATCAGCAGGAAATCATAACTTAGTAATTTATATTGAAAAAGTATGGTCATATTTGAACTTTGTATAAATTGTGACATCCCGCTATAATTAAAATCCTGTATATTTCCAGTGTTTCCCGCATTTCCCGGTCGCTGGACACACTGGTAACTTTTTTACATTCTCAAGCTCTTTTGATATATCCTTGCTTCTCACGAACTGTAAAGTTTTGATATGAGCATAACCACAAGTTTATATGTAAATTCCTGTGTATTTTCCACCTATATTTTAAGCTGCGAGGAATCTTCAGAAAGTTTTTCCACTGAATTTTAATGAACAAATGTGAAGACTTCAACACGCTCACATAACGAGTGAGGTGTTCGGTAATTGTTTTGACTAGAGCTGCATCGGTGCGCATGTAACACAATTCATTTTGGAGTACAACAAACTGCGTAGCCTGTTGAATGAGAGGGTGTGGTACATAATTCAACGCTAAAAGTATTAATTTCCAACTGTAGGTTTCTTGAAGCCAATTTGTAAAAAGTAAACAATAGTAATCCTAGAAAATAGATTTAGAGAACGTTTTGAACAAAATTGTTTCCAGGGTTACGAACTTCTGAGGCACAATCTCCGACGCCGGAACCTCGTGCATGTAACTAAGGCACAAGACAGCAAGCGTAACAAATTAGTAATTCTGAATTAATATTTACTCATAAAGTTGGCAAATACCATTATCTAGCATTGTCATGAAGTATTTTATCCACATTGGCTTTGAAAAAAACGTACAAATCAATACATATTTTCAGCGTTTATTTATCTACCATGCACTCTTAACGAATATTGATGTGAATTTAGTGTTCATGTGGGCTGTGTCAATTTTCACACCTGCTAATTCCATTTTCATTTCTGAAATCACTTTACAAATGAATTGTAACATGCTTGTGTTAGAATTTGTATGCGTGCCTGTAGCAATGTTGGTTCTATCTAAGCTACTGGACGCAACTATGGTAGTTACTTCGTGCGCGCTCACAGCCCCTCCATGTCTTGAGCAATGACAGTATGGAAATCGCCAACGGAGCTTACTGTGTAACTTTCGTCGTTATCACCTTGGATTGCCAAGTCTACCAAGGTCTAAATAATTTTCTGCTGTATTAGTATTAGACTTTGTAACAACACAGAAAAACCCATCATCACCTTTATCACTAACCCAGACTTGCCAACTTTTCGAAAAGAGAATTAGTAAAACAATACTAAATGTTAAATTTTAGCTAAATTGCACACAGCAATTTTGTGTCCAAATTCATTATTCTCACATTTTAACCAAATTTATGAAAATTTACAAAACTTTATAAAAAGTTTATAATTCAAGGAAATTGTTGAAACTTTTCTAAATAAGTATACACATAAACAGACCAATTTAAAACAGTCTGGAAAATCATATTGTACTCAAATTTTTTCCCATTCTTTGAAACTTGTGCATCTTATAATTGTGTTTAATGCCTATGCAATTATTTGAACAAATAAGAAACTGTGTTGCATTAACTATAAAGAAAAATATCAGACTATGATAGACAACAAATATAATGGTTTTCATAAGGTTACAATGACATAAAATGTAACTATACACAATAAATTTTGCTGCTGCATTTCCAGTCGAAATATTAACGCAGGTGTTTCTGTTACGTTTATTATAATACAATCATGGCCCTACATTTCATTCCTAGCTCCGAAAACTTCCTAACTTAATTGACACACAAAACCTAGAATTATGTAATGAAATAAGCCAGGCCTTACAAAAACACAAATATTTTGCACTGGTAACGATGCTAAAGGAAAATCAGTTTCACTGCAAAGTGCGAGATTTAACATTTGTTTTAAATAAGGTGAGTTACCGTTGATAACACCACGTTTTATGATTTTTTTAGGGGAAAAATACGTTTACAACTCGCAAACTTCACAAATAATAATAAACACGAATTTCACTCAGAGCGAAATTCTTTTACGTACGCTTCACAGACATATTTTGCTTCAAATATGTATTATGTTGTTTGTATGAATGGGTTAAGCGCCCTCTCAAAACACGCCATGCATTTCTAACTTCAGACTTTGACACGTAGTAACAGTATCCATATGCGTGATTCGTATTAAATGGGCTGCAGAATAGTGTTTCATCGTCAAAATCAAAAGCTTTCAAGTGCGAAGAATCTAGTGACTACGTCGGGAGAACTCCACACAAATCCCATGCGCACTCCGCCATTTTGAAACTGCCTATTGAAGATATCCACTGATTGGCTTTCAACTGTAATTTTCTTATTGGTTCGTTCGACTTACTCATTGTGACCAACTGTTGAATTCCCACTAAAAACTTATTTTACGGCCATTAGTACACATTATTCGAATGAAACCTGATTAGAACTGCAATTTAAGTTGGTAGAATTGAACTAAACCGATTTTCGCTACTTCTGGCTTTAAAAAATGTGCATCTAATTACGGAACGTCTAAAAATTTGTAGAATTTTATAGGTTCCCGTAAAATCGTAAAAGCCCTACCATTTCTGTACATTTTACGAATAAATCGTAAAAGTTGGCAAGTCTGCTAACTATTTCAACAATGTACAAATAACCTCAACTAAGAAGATAATTTCAGAGCAAGAAAATAAACTATTGTGGCATGGAGCTAGGCATTCACTGTAGTGGAACTAGTTAGCTCCACCTATTTCTAAGGTTGTGTCTGTTGACATGATCTGTGTTGAAATACCATGCCTTACCATCCTTTGTTAAAGATGTCCCATGGTCTAGAAAAGGAAAGTACATGTAATGTACTAGCCAAACTATGACATGAGAACTCTTTTTAATCTGCATTGTATTAAGTTTACTGAAATGATATATCATACTTTAAATTTACTCAGCAAGTGTCAATCCAGAAAAAAAATATCTACAACTTTCACTCTTTTCAGAAAGATGACCGTAGGTGAAATGTACTGAATTTCTGTAGTACCTTCATTAAAATAAATAAATAAATCCTCTGTAATTTTAGATCAAATCAATAAAGCATAGAATAAATTAAGTTTCTCTAATTTACAGGACCCCTGATTTTTCAGTTATTCTACACTGAAATTCTGTTTAGCTGCAGCATACATAGTAGATAGCTGAAGCATAGCTGAGCTGAATCTTAGAAGGTTATAATAAAATTTCTAGGTGCAGTTCAGAGTCCAGGAGAAGGCAGCTTACAATGGCAACAATCTGAGTCGGTCCGACGGTGTCATCTCGGCATCATAACATTACTCAAAAACTGACTAATGAGGATGTTTTGCTGCCTCTTCTTTTGCTTGCCGGCAACCGGAGAAGACTCCTGTCTAAATGCACCTCTCTGTTTGGTGCCATATCATTATGTTGGCTATAGATTTATGTCCAGCGTTGGGATATCTCATCAGACCTACTTCCAGCCATCATATCAGAAGTAAGAGAACAAAGAAGTTCCGAAAATCAAGTCCACACCCGCAAAAAGCATTATTTAGCAAAGAGGTGCTGTCACTTCTCTCTTAGCATGCTAAACAAAACACTATGTGTAGCTCATTAATGCAATACATTATAAAAATTTTAATACATGGAAAATGAGAAAAAATAAATAGTGAAGAGGTATAATAAATTTGGTCAAATAAAAAAAAACAATAAGTTGCCTACTTAGGCCATTTCAGTTAAAAATTCAAGAAACAAAATTAAGATTAACAAATAAGTATAATTAATATCATGATTCCAATATTAAATTATAAGTAAAGTACTAGCCTGCCATTCCATTACAATATGTGAATTTTCTGTTACTTCACTAACAACGAGCCGTGGTTGGCACAGTGACTATAGCACTCTCCTCCCAATAAGGCAACTTGGGTTCAATTCCCGCCACGGTTGGTCCCACATTTTTGTACGCGGGAATCGTGCCGGATTTTCTTGGGGATCTACAGTTTCCCCGCCCTTTTATTTTGGTGCTGCTCCAAACTCGCATCATGTCACTCCTCACCAGTGCTTAAGACATAGACGTTAAGTACTGACCAAATTCTCGTCATAATCGATGAACAAATTTTCAAATGACAAACAGCTGCATATGGGGCCATGAATTCCAAACAGCAAAAATTTTTACGCAATCTAGACAGGAACTTAACCCAGTTAAAATTAATATCCTACTCATTTTATGATAAAAGTTCCTCTCACCACCGAGTAAAAATTCTATATAAATGGAAATTTTAACAAAGTTAATTTTAAATACCACCTTTAAAAAAGTGTTTAGCTTTTTGACACTATTGTTCTTTCATTGCTGATGTGGAACTGTCCTCCACTGATGTTGGAAGTGGTTGTTGTCTGCTTACTTCTATTTATGTACTTTAGTAATTTAATAATTTTATAGGAACTGATACGCATTCGTTCCTTTGCGACACCTTGGTGCACTTGAACCATTTTATTGAACACTTACGCAATTTATAAATGTCATAATGTGCCCAATTTATTGAATTCAGAATAATACTTGGCCATCTGACTGCATATGTCTATTAAAAGTATGATAAAAATATTGCATCCTACAAAATGAAAGGTACGAAAGACAGGTTACAGAAACAGGTGGGTGCCAATGGATAAGGGTAAGAAATAGAATAATTTAGCAAGGAGGGTAAGGGTAGGTTGAAGAAGGGAAGAGTGTTGAAGGGGGAGGGGTCTAAGAAGTTGGTGAACACAGTGTGATCATGGGTGCGTGACTGTGGTATTACAACTAAGTAAACTGTAACGACCTCTGCAGTGTATCTTTGTTGCCTGTGGGGCATTATTATGCCTCTCATTGTAAGAGTTTCATAGGTGTTATCAGGATTCTACTGTTAAACATTGGGTTTTAATTTGATGTAAGTACACAACTATTTGATCACTAAGACCAATTTAAAAAGTTAAGCAAATTTGACCATTTTTTCGTATGCTTGTTGACGTAGCTGATAACATACCATTAAGTAAAAATTTAGAAACTCACAAAAAACTATTCCCTGCTTGTCTACAAAATAAGCCAATACACAAACTTTTTCCATTACTGATGTGTTCTTAGGTAAAGTCGGTGAAATAAAAAACTGCAGATATTGGTGAAGTTAGCGATGTATTTCCAATAAACAGAGCAGTAACCAAAACAATTTTCCAAATGACACTTGTAACATGATTTACTTTTTACAATAGTAGGAACATTTTTTAAACAAAACGTGGGCATTTTGTAACTGTCTTCGTAAATAAATTTCAACATTTTACTATACTGAAACTTCCCTGACTTTCCCTTACCATAAATGTATTTCCCTGACTTGCCCTGACTTTCCAGGTCAGTGGCAACCCTGAACTTATTTGCACAGATAAATTCCTTTTTCGTATCTCATGTCAATTAAATTTATTTTGTTCCACCATTTCCAGTTTTGCTGTTGTGTAAAAATTATTGGGAAGATGAACTTCTGTCACTAACCCTAAACAAATTATGTTCGGACACTGAATGCAAACGCCAAACTATTTTGATTTCGGATCTGCTATCATTTAATGAAAATGCATGAAAAAGTGTTCTTGGTGTCATCAGCTTTGACAAACAGGTTCAGTGGCATCAGTAGGTTACTTACAAACCGAGACTTAAGCTGTGTACTGGATTCTTTACAAGTTTCTTTTACAAGCCAATGTACTAGGTAAGATACAAGTTTTCGCTGTACACGATACTGGCTACCTAAATAATTGTGTACAGAGCAAATTCAAAATAAGCTTCGTTGCGAAGATTTTTAATGTGGTAGTGGATACTTTTCACCACCTACAAACAAGTCTCTTCTCTATAAGCATTTATTAACACTCGTAACTGCCCTTTTGTCCAATTCTTTCCCTCCATTTTTATGTTTATCAATACTCGCGCACACTAAAAGTTCTAGTGGTGTTGTTTTGATGAATTATGATTGGCCGCTGCTTAATTGTTGCAGTGCAGCACGCAACAAAAATTGTACGCCAGCAACTAGGCAAATCCAGTACCTGATCTCGCAAGGCTGCTAGTAGCAGGCTAGAGAAGCTAGTAGCCGAGCCAATACGACTCTTAGTATAAGGAATGTTGTACAGTGAGCGGCGGGCTTTAATATTTGCTTTGTTCACAACGCAATAAATAAATATATACTTCAACACATTTTGTATAGCTTTAACAGAGTCTTCAAATATTTTTATGCGGCTCATTCGGTGCCGTCATACACTGCAGAAGCTGAATTTTGTCATTTAGTAAGAGTACCTAGCTGTATATCTCCATGTAATTAAAATGAAAATTCTTGACGTGCAAGCATTTATGACAAAAGTAAATTTTTATTGTTTTGTTTTGAGTTTGGGATGTTGGAAAACTAGTCACTAAGCACATATGAATTAAAAAATATTTACCTGAAGATTCATAACATAACTAAAACCAGACTTTCAAATCAAGCCATCAAGGACACGCTCTACAATTGTACACAAATATAAATATCAACGGAAGTTCTTATAAGAGTCAAAACCGAACAGTTGCTGGAAACTCAGGTTTGCTTCACATACTAAAGAACACCACCAACCCATTTTAGAACAAAAACTATTGATTCAACAAAACTTATAATATTATACTATCATCAATGACAGAAACAAAAAAAAAATGTTGAACAAGATTGCCAACCAAATGCGTGAATGCTGCCAAATGCAATGAGAACACAAAAAACCTGAACAAAAATTATAAAAATTAGTAATACAAAGTTAATACTATGTATTAATTTTCAGGAAATACAAAAATCCCTTTTTTTTTCTCTCTCGGGTACATACAAAATCCCCTGTTTTTTCTGCTTCCAGCTTTCCTTAGTGAAGTAACAATCATACATATGTCATATTATATTTCTTACTTAAGTGGTATTTAATGTTAATTTGTCTGCAACCAAGTTTTAGTTTGGTGACCTTCAGGCCATCTGTTTGGTGGTAGGCTGCAATTCGCACTCAGCAGTTTGTCATTGCTAATATTTCAAGCGTAGATTTATCTACAATTGTGTAGGTTTATTTTATTTCTTCTGGTGCAAGATCATGGCTTATGACTATGTTAACTCTTTTTGGAATATACACATATACAGGATGTTTCTTAAATAGGTTGACAAACTCTGCATACATGTTCTTCGCGAAAACCTACGACGAAAACATGTTTTGCACTTTTCACCTAAATGCAATATTAAGGGAGTATTAGGCCTCTGAACATCAAATTTTAAAACAAGTTTTACCCAAAATATCGGACACTAATTGATGTAATAATACAATATTTTCAGCATTTGCTAACGCTACTGGGACCTGCAAACCAACAGCAAATGCTGGTTGATACCATCCACCCATATGAAAATAGCAGGGTGGGTACCCTCTAATTGCATATAACTTTTTTACCATTAGAATTTTCGAACATCTGAAGATGGTTTATTGAGTAATGTTACCTGTCTAACAAAATAGTTCCTCTTGTTGCAACTGTCTAGGAGCCATAGTTTTCGTTCAAATTACAAATTATGCTACAGCAATAAGAGTTCCAGAAACAAATGATTAATTGTAGTATCACAAGTTAGAAACATGTGGGAAATGTTGAATTTACACCATCGAGAATTCAATAAACACAAAAAAAACCTATACATGAACGCACTATTGCCAACTCTTTATGTTGTGTATCTTAGGTTCACAACACAGGACTTAACATTCTCAATTGACGATGTGCAAAAAAAATGTGGGTTTGGATGAAAACCAATCACATGAAAACAGATAGCTGGAAACCCCACTGAAACCTTTAAAACGCAAATATCCAAGTGTTGTGTTTTATTCCGTGAAATGTAATTTACTGTATAAGTTTACCAGAAAGCCATCTTGTGTTTTGCTGTACATGACACTGTATCTGAGAAAGGAAAATTAATGTGTTCTTTTGTTAGCAACATACAATTAAAATTCAAAGACTTTCAAGAAATATCTACTAATATTTCAAGGACCGCAGTAAATTACACTTGATACGCCAAATTTCTACTCAAATATTTAAGGTTTTTATTTGCAACATTTCTATTACGGTGTCCCCCACCCCCCTTTCAGAACTGATGTTCACCAATGGTAAATGAATCAGAAATTTTAAATTTCATTTAAAATTAACACGTTCATATTCAAGGGCTTGTTACAGAGTTTTTAAACGATTTCAATTTTTTTTTTTAATTGCTACCTAATACTCATTTCAAAATTTTGTTCCACGGTTTTGACACTCATATATTATAATTTGTAGCTGAAATTTTTTGTAGATATGTACTGAACTGTTTTTTAGATTTCATCACCCAAAGTACCACGTTTTTTGTCATGAAAATAAGCAAAACTGAAGCAAAATATTTTTTTGCTGACGAATAGTAGATTATTTTAAAAAACGCATCCACAATACTGTGCATCGTGTGACTGCACACTGACTCAATTTTTTTTTTTTTTAGAGCTTTTGGTTAATAAAATATCAGAGTTATCGTTACCGTCTGAAACAAACTCATGAACAAGTCTTTAATGAAGCTCGTACACGTTTATTAAAACTTTAAAAGTTTCACGAAAATAAATTAGCCTACACTGAATAACAAAGTACTTTTTAAAGAGAGACCCGTAGTTTTCAAAAAAAGTACAGGCTGTTACCGGTTTTGATGTAAACAAATATGGCTGATGCCATGCTCCTGCTTAAGTACTAGCCCGATTAGACTATTTTGATCCCAATTCAAGGTTTAAGTTATTAAAATTACCACGAATTACACGCTGTAACTGAATAAATAAAAAAAAATTAAGCAAAGTGAAATATAGTCATTCACTAATTACTGAATGTACAGTCCGAAATAGTTGGTACAAAACACCACTTTGGAAGTGGTTGGGCAACTTCGACTTGAGAAATGTGGGAGACATTCTGCTCTGCAGCATGCACTACTTTAGTTTCTCTCATACCTTACACATAATTTATTTTTTAATACTCTTGTACATACTGCATTTCATAGGGTCACTTTTCCTTTTCAAAGCTAATTTGTTTCCATTTTTTGCACCTCTTCTCTTCTAAAAAAACTGCTATTAAACTCTAGCAGATGCAGATTACTACTTGTCGCAATCATATAAAAGGCATAATCTAATGTGCTATGGTATGCCAGAAAGTGTATCAATTTCATGTACACTGCAAAACTGCTGTTATTATCAAATAAATTATATTACAGAAATAATGCATAGATTAAATATGGTTTCATATTTCTGAGAAAATAATTTAATATTATGAAAATAGCTAGTATATTAGGTAAGAAAAACCCAAAAATTCAATGACTTTTCAAGGCCTTTTAACGACATGGTCAAAGTTCCAGGACTTTCCCGCACCGTAAGAACCCCGTGTATCTAGCAACAAGTATAATTTAGAATCAAAGTGTATTAATTGTAGTGGGAAAAGTTAAGTATTTATTACTGTTTGACACGTATAGCACAGTTTCTGATTCGCAAAGCAAAACCTAACAAAATTATGCACTTCTTTGTTTTTAAGTATACGAACGTGGTGTTGACGCAATATTTCTTAAAACAAAATTTGCATATGGTTTGTGTAATGGACACAGGTGTACAGACTGTGTGATGTGAAACAAAAATACCTACTTAAAAGTTGCAAAACTTGTGTTGCTAAATGTACCGGTAGTTCATCAGCATTGACGTATGTGGCAATCGATAAGAAGCACATAAAATTTACTATATAAGACTTATTTTTACTTGCCCTGCCCTCATGGGAGTGGCTCGAAAAGGTTAGCACCTAATAAAATACATTACATAAATAAGGTTACATGTTTATTCCTTGGGCTGCGAAATGATGAAGGCAAACATTACGTGAAATGTTCAAATGATCACTCCATGCAAACGTCTCGTCAAGGCTCTGTGAACACGTCTAAAAATGCACCATTTTCTTGATGCCAAGTCCGAACTCTGGTAATGTCACACCTTCATGGTTCAATGTAAACCTTATTGATGTAAAGTCTTGCATTAGGGGCTAAACTTTTCAAACAACCCCTTTGAGGGTAAGACAAGTAAAACAAAGTTTTATTCGGTAATTTTAATGTGCTGCTTAGCGACTGCCACATATGTCAATGCTGATAGACTACCGGTACATTAAGAAACAAAAATCCTGCAACTGTTAACTTTCCAAAATAGGTATTAAGTGTTTCACATCACACAGTCTGTACACCTGTGTCCATTACATAAACCATACGAAAATTACGTATTAAGGAAAATTAAGGCAACACGACGTTTGTACATTTAAAAACAAAGAAGTGCATTATTTCGTTACGTTTTGCTTTGAGAAACGGAAACTGTGCCATACGTGGCAAATAATTAATACCTTAAGTTTTCCCACTACAATTAATACTCTTTGATTAAATTATACTTGTTGCTAGATACAGAAATCACAACGTTTTTTTAAACAAAAGAACACATTAATTTTCCTTTCTCAGATACAGTGTCCTGTACAGCAAAACACACTATAGCTTTCTGGTAAACTTGTACAGTAGATTACATTCTGTGGAATAAAACACAACATTTGGATACTTGCGTTTTAAAGGTTTCAGTGGGGGTTTCCACCTATCCCTTTTTGAGTGATGGGTTTCCATCCAAACCCTTTTTTTTTTGCACATCATCAATTAAGAATGCTAAGTCCTGTGTTTTGCACCCAAGATGCACAGCAAACAGAATAGGCGTTCATGTGTAAGTTTTTTTGTGTTCCTTGAATTCTAAATGATGAACATTCAACGTTACCCACATGTTTCTAAATCATGATACATACTATTAATCATTTGTTTCTGGATTGCTATTGCTGTAGCTTCATTCGTGATTTGAAGGAAAACAATGGCTCCTAGACAATTGCAACAAGAGGACCATTTTAGTTAGAGAGGTAACATTACTCAATAAACCATTTTCAAATTTTCGAAAATCCTAACAGTAAAACAGTTATATGCAAATGGAGGGTAGCCACTGCTGCTATTTTCATAAGGGTGGGCAGTATATACCAACATTTGCTGTTGGTTTGCAGGTCTTAGTAACGTTAGCAAATGCTGAAAATATTGTAGTATTATGTCAGTTTCCGATAATTTCGGAAAAACCCGTTTTAAAATTTTATGTTCAGAGGCCCAATACTCCCTTGATATTGCGTTAGGTGAAAAGTGCTGAACATGTTTTAGTCATAGTTTTTCGCGAGGAACACGCATGCGGAGTTTGTCCCCCTATTTAAGAAACACCCTGTGTGTGTGTGTGTGTGTGTGTGTGTGTGTGTGTGTGTGTGTGTGTGTGTGTGTGTGTGTGTGTGTGTG